>JAVQJX010127582.1:0-14205 GCA_036025115.1 Ambassis agassizii
GTCACATTACGTGTTAAAGCAGCTCCACTAAAAACATCCTCAGGATATTTCCATTTTACAATCCAACTACTCTGACAGCCTCCTTTTCAGAATCCATTTGAACAAGAACAACACAGTAAACCAAAAATGAACTGACAAAATAAAAACACACAGACAAATTCTCAGTCTTCTCCTCCCAGTTCATATTCTCTGAAGAGAGCATTGCAATGCAAGTGCTTTGGCCGTCTGCTGCTGTTAGTTTTTGGGCAACACCACCACATTCTGAATCTGTTTATGGATTACAGTTCAGGCTGCCAGAGTGATGAAGTCATGTGGGTGTGCATGCAGAGGATGGGGCTCTGTGCTGAACCAGACACAACAAGAACCCACTTGATTCCCTGTGAGGTTACATCCTCCCCACAACAGGTTGCAGAGGCAACTCTCCACAGGTAACGCTGTTGGTGTTTACCTCCCTAGAGAGGACAAGTCAGGGACAGCGGGACACTGTATCCATGGTGATCAGGGAGTGGGCTTGTGCAGCTATTGAATGTGGTAGCAAAACAGGTCATAAGTCTCCTGCTGGAGCTTGGTGTCCATGTGTGCATTGGTGGACCTGCTAAGACAGAGTGTCATGGTAACAATTTGCATCTTAGCAGCATCACATACCCTAAAGCTGTGACTTTTCCATGTACAGGAATTTCTGCTCACAGGTTTATTCTAAAAGCACCACTGTATTTATCTTCTGCCAAAACTCACTCAACTGTATACCATGACCCATTTGAGTCTCACGAAAATAGTACGATAAATTTGGGATTAATGGGTAGAGAACAAGTGACTCAGAAAATACCACCAGGAAAACAAGTGATGTAATGGATGCAAGTGAAAAGGGACGAACTAGCTTGTGCTTTTAAACTTATCAGAGAGTCCACACACAGCCTGAGCTTCCATTTAGCTGTGACCATATGTAGTCATCTGTCTGCAAGACACGAAAGGAATCGGAAACTTTTACGCCTATGAAGAATGACTGAGCTTTTGGTGGATGACACTCCCTCCCTGCCTGTTACTGGGAGCTGTGTGTGTGGGTCCATTTACTGCAGGCAACACCGGACAGGGTTGAATGTGGAGCAAGAAGCAGGGAGACAGCTGGTGGAATGGGATGCAAGTGTAGCTGGCGGGTATAAAGTTTCCTTCCAAAAGGCAAGACCACCCTGTGTCCCCCCCCTCCTCTCCTCTCCTCTCCTCTGCAGAGCTTTATTTGTCTTAACGTTGCATGCTAGTGGTAGAGCACAAAAAGCAAACGAAATATGCCACGTGCACAATGCTGAAATGACACACAACACAAACACACACACACTGTAATCTTGGGCGTGAACGCAACTCCAGTGTACGAGGTAACAACGCAGCTAGCAGCGTTAGCCTCTGGAAAAAAAAAGCTAACCTTTAGCTGCTGCTAGCTGCCGTTACAAACCTACTTTAAAAATGAGCTAACGGCCAACTATGAGTTATATATTAACAACAACCACGTCTATGTGTGCGTTTTTGGGTCATTAATTAAAAAAAAGCTGACATTTGTTTCTTTTTGGTGCTTTAAAACAATCAAATCACAGTATATTTACGACCGTTTGAATTGGTGAAATGCCGGTGAATGATAGCACGTTTAAATGCTATTTTTTCTTTTTTTTTTAAAAACAGACTAGCTAGAACCACAAAATACAAAATCTCAGCTAAATTGTTAGAGCAGCAGCCACATTTGGCAGTGAATCCACAACCAGCATGAGGCTCACATAGAAAAACTAGATGCTAATACACGCTTAGCCGATACGGTGACGCTTTAATTTATGTGGGATAGCAGAGAAAAGAACAATCCATGAGGCCCAATTAAACCACCATTTACACTGGACATATCCATCCAGCGTTTATCAGGAGGAACCACAGTTAACGTATCCGACCCCCCCCCCCCCCCCCACATTTGATCCATCCGCTCCCCGTATGTGGAGTACCGTTATCCCGCTTCCCGAGGTGGAGCAGCAGCAGGGGCTGTGAGTCTAGCCGGGTAGGACTTACCTTGCTTGCTCTCTATTTTTCTCGACATTTTCGTAGCCAGCAGCTGTGATCCCACTCGCTGTTCAACAAAACCGTAGCTACAGACGAGCCTCGCCGTGTGTCTCTCTTACGATTATTCCCTCATTTTCGATACACTGTTGTGTCCATGAGATGATTTCGCCGGCGTCGATATCATATATTTATAGGCCACACACATTGGTACGGTCAAAAAAAAACAAACTGTCTCAGTCCGTCTCCGGGTAATTTTCACTGGATACACACACACACACACAGCACACACACAGAGAGCACACTCACGTTAATGCCTTGAACCTAGACTCAGGCAGAGCGCAGTCATCCAGTATCACAGCGCCCCCCAGCGTCAGGAATTAGACATATGAATCTGTCAACAAGAGGATGGGCGTGTTTCAACTTCAATTCAAAGAGTTGCAGATTAAACCTGTGTGTTGGTTATGTTTATGTTTGTAAAGAGATACAAAAAAAAAACATTTAAATTAATCTGTGATTGACATGAGTCTTTTTTTTCTCAGCAGTACTTGGTAAATAGCTAAAAGGAAGTTTATCATGTTAACAAAAGAACTTTAAATCATCTCTGAAACAATGGTAATACTGATTGCATTGGGCTAATAAGACCTCTAAGCTGTCTGTGTTTTTAGAATAAAGATGTACTATAGTCACACACACAACTCCGCCTGATTTACATTTTACTGCATTGTCTTAGCATCCTGCATGCATAAGCGCACCCCCACCAGTTGACCCCCGTTAGACCGGGCCAATATAACATTTAGTGTTTTTTCTATAGCAAATTTCTGTAGCAAATTTCTGCTATCTAACTCTTCTAACTTTTTTCACTGGATCAACATACAAACCCTTTTTAAATTCACAAAACTGTTGTACAAAAACACTAAAAATAAATAAATAACGTGAAATTGTTGCATTTTTAGGTTCAGTTTGACTTTGCTTTACCAGCATACATTTTAAATGGAAGCACAGAGCCCCCTGTTGGACATAGCATACCCCTGATAAAAGCATAGAAAAAAAACTCTTCTACAGTATAAATCATTTTATACCACCACTTACTTATATGACTAGGAAAATTAAAGGAGAGTAGAAGAAGAAAGGCGGATGGATGACTTCCGATTTAACCCCGTTTTCACTGAACGGCTGACTGCTGCTTTTTGCCCACTTAGTGCTGCACATTATCCTGGCCATTAAGGAGCAACCATCTCCAGATTATGTCGAGACAAAGCGAGCATGCCATGTCATCTTTTTATGAATAATTGATCTGACTGACAGAGTGATCTGCATTCTCTCTGAGTGATCTGGGTCAGCCCGCATGCTTGCAATGCACTCATGAAAGTATTAAAATACTGAGATAAGGAGTTCATTATGTGTCGCTGTGTGCTTCTTTCAAGCTTTGTGCAGCTTACCTCATCACTGACTGTACTTAATCAAACGGAGGCCTTGAGTGTCAACACTTCATATTTACACTGGCTGTCATTATGCCTGCTCCCTTGTGCTCTTGCTTGCACAGCAGAAACCACACCCATATAACAAGTGCGAAGTGCTTTCCGTGTGGGTGTGTGTGGTGGAGTGGAAGGAGTGGAATACCTTCCCTAAGGCTATGATAAAGTTGCAGAAGGAAGACAATGAACTGCCGAGCAACGGCAGACTTGTCAAGGCACAATAGGCCTCATAGCACAATCAGAGTAGGTCCATTTTAGAGTGTGTCAGTGTTTCTTGACGGTTTGTCAGTGCTGTAATTTGAATCAGTCAAGCAGAAGTCTAATCTAACAGGCATTTATTCGTTTTAACTACAAGACAGCGTGAACCTTTCTGTCATTAACTCCTGCTGTTTGTAAACTCTGCTAATGAGGTGCAGTGGAACATGTACACAGTAATGATCAGAGGATTTGTACATGTGGGTGTGTTTGTCATTTTTCCCCTCTAATTCCATTGTAAAGTACTGTGGGGTGTCACTGTGATGCATCACAGCCCTTTGCTGCTATCTATTGGCTGCATTGCAAAGTGCAAAACGGCTGCTGTCATTCTGCTCTGTGACACAGGGTGGTGCTCATGAGCCACCGATCACTGATATGTGTTACAGTTCAAGCTCATGCACTTCATACTGGTCATGTACAGTTGCGATGATGTAATGTGAGAGGCTGAATATAACTAGGTGTTATAACACAAGTTTTCTAAAACTTTTCTAATTGAAATACAGTCAAGGTTTAATTTGTATTATATATAATAAGGCCTTTAAGAAATGTAAAAAAAAATGTGACTATGTCCATAAGATACTAATAATAATACTTAATAAGAACTTTATAATGCTGCTTTTCTCCAATTTTTCTAAAAACCCAAGCAGGCATCAATCAATCAATCACCTTGCTCAAATATTCAGGATCGAAATCGTTAATGACTGTGGGAAGGTTCATACTGGTTCAAACTGGGAAGTTTCACACTGGGCTTATAGAGTCTGCTCAGGTCTACTGTGGGCTGGATCCTGGTTCACGGTAGACAGGGCAAAAAGAAGGGAGAAGAGAGAGAGTTTTGTTAGCTGAGAGTTGTCAGTGGGAGCTAGGAGAAGAACGGTGTTTGATCTCTGCGGTGGTGGGCGTGTGATGCAGAGCTCAAACACAGTTTAAGGCTCTGTTAACCTTGGCCAGCGGTCAGGCCCCTCCGTCTGTCTCACATCTGAGAGTTGAAGCGAGAGGGAGGGGATCAGTGAGGCTTAAACGACTGAATACATTTAACTGAGAAGGAGGGAAAAATACCTTCACAACAACCAGGGTGCTCTATCTTTGGCCCCTTTGTTGACATATGGCAGAGTGATTTTCAAGCCAGCTTTTCATGGTGGAATTAAGATAGACGGCTGAAGGTATCAGTGTGTGTGGGTTAGACATAAGTGGGTGGAGAGTGAAGATGGAGAGGCGTTGGACAAAGAGGACAAGATGTCTAGGTCACAACCTACTCAATACTGCATGAGAATAGAGTACTCTGTCACTGCCACAAACAAACACACTGAGACACTTTTTGACAAGGTGGGGAGAATCAGACGAGGTCATTTACAGGAACAAGGGGAAAAACAAATGTTGGTTCCAATATGCACATTTTGAATTTAATACAAGCAACATGTGTAATGCTAATGAGCATATATAGTGGGGATATGATGGTTGGACCTGCAATGACACTCTTCTAAATGCTGTCAACAGTGGCCAATATCATTCCATCCAACAACACAACACTGCCAGTAATCAAGTAATACTGAGAGAAATTAGTCTCAAAATAGCAAAAATGATCCATATTTCATCATCCACAAGTGATGAACATGTTTGTATGTAAATTTGGATAGTCAGAAAAATTCTGCAAAATTAAATCTATGCAAAGAAGAGCCAGATGTCCCAGTTTTCCAGCAGCACTTAAACACACCATACATTTGTGGATCTGAGCACATGGCCTGTTTTTGTGTGCAGGGAATCAGTGCAAGTATATAGTATTTGAACACACAGGAAGCTTTCTAAAAGATCAGATTTTAGAGTGGAATGAATAAATGTGTGCATTTGTAATTTGTTTTTGCACGACTTCAAAATTCCAATATGCTTTGTGAGTACCCAAATCCTTGTCCACATTTGTAAATCTCATTTTTCACTGGTGAATCATGGAATACACATTTATGACTATTGGTTTACACTCTTTGTAAGTCATTGCATTCCTCCTCTATTATTATTTAAAACAGTTTGTAAGTGCACATTACGATGAATCTTTTCCCACAGTGTCAAAGGTAGAGTATGTATGAAAGGCCACACACATCATGGAGGCATACACATTCTAGCACACAGGAATTATTTATGTGCTGAGACAGGCATTGTTGCATTGCTCTTTAGAGCACTACAGGACGGCTGCCCAGGCTTTTGGAAAGCTTTCCTTTCAAGATCGCTCTGTCCTATCACCATGACAGTGAAGGTCTCCCTCCCTTAACTCACCCTCCTCTCTCTCTCTCTCTCTCTGTTTTTCTTAGTTTGACCTGTCTTGGAGGTTGGACCTTCTATCCCTCTGTGCCAGTCTTTACAGTGTCTCTGATTGACATTTAACTGTGAGGCTAGAGTAAAGACAGCCAAAGAGCATGCAAAGAGGCTGGTCGCAGGGGCACACAGTAAGACCTGACCACTCCACACCTCACACTTCCACCTCCATTAGCCACTGGAGTCCCTGGGGTGTGTAGGCGACCTCAGCTTGAGAGGTGAGCTCGCGGCTCTGGGTATATAAAAGCACAAAGAGCACGGATGTGTGTAGGCCAACCCTGTGATGTAGTGACACAGAGAACAATTACACTTCTTAGATTATCATTTTAACAGTGAGACTTGGCTTCATTTCCCACCTCCCACTCTCCACTTTAGAGGGCTAAATGTCAGCATTCATCTGCTCTTTCAGTTTGCTCAGAAGGTCAGCTGCATTTAATGAGCGTCTGATGATATTGCTTAATTTTTTTTTTACTGCCTATGTCCAGTGTGACGTCATTTCTCTTCTTCCTTGTTTTCTCAATTTCTGCATGTTTTTTTTTTTTAATCTGTGTTTTGGACCCCGCTCAGGACAATCTGCCCTCTGTGTGACTGTCTCTTCACACAAGTCATCACACCCTTTCTATGTGTGATACTGGTCAGTTGCACTGGCAGGTGTTGTCAGTAGATATGGCAGCTGATCTGTCTGTTCACACTGGTTCAGCCCAGTTTCGACAGGAGCAGTTATCATGAACTAGGTGCTGAGTGAGACAGTCTGGTCCGTGGGTGTCACGCTTCAGTTCATGCCAGCTCCTGTGTGAGGGGGTTACTGTAATGCTGGCCTGAAACATGGCTCAGCTACATATCTATCCAATGTGCAATCCACACAAGGGCCATTTAACAGGATCAGTGATTAAGGCTGTGAGTAATTGAATTAGGATGTGTGGCCTGAAGCTGAAAACTGAATATGATGAGCATGTCTGTGGGTTAGGTAAAAGACTGTTTAACCTCTAACTCGTGATTTCATATTTTAATAATTAATGAAATAGTCATACACCACAAAGTGAGAAACCTTTATAAAGTTAGAGCCAAATGGAAAGCATAGAACAGGAATTTAAGTTTGTTGGTGAGAGGAAACTGTGATAATGCCCATTTAATGGGTTGATAACTGCACGCACACACACACGCACAGACACACACATTTATTTTAACATAAATTGTGTGAAACTTTCCTCAGTTATTCTGCCCTGGCTAATAATGACGACGGGGTGGGTCCTGTTCCTGCACATACTCTGCAGAAGGCAGGGAAAGCCCTGGACATGTTGCCAGTCTATCACAGAGCTAACACAGATTGACAGATAAACACATATGCGCTCCCATTCAATCCTTTGGGAAATTTAGAATCTCTAATCCACCTGATTGCATGACTGTGGGGTTGTGGGAAGAAGCTAAGAGGCCCATATGAACAGTGGAAGAACAAACACAGAATGCACCGGCGGCTGAAGATCAAACCTGTGGAGGTCACAGTGTCACACTCTGTCATTGATTACTGGACTTCAATCACAATTGCACTTTTCAATCTTGCACCAATGTCAGATTAAATATGTAATTTATCTGCTTCTGTCAATGCATTGCACAATTTAGTGACATGTTGACATAGGATTTGTTTTTAATTAGACAAGCACCGGCCATTTGGGTAAATATAAGCAGAAGATGACACGGTTAATCTTAGACAAAGACCACACTGCTGTTGTTTTTCTGAGAAGGATGAGCTGTGAGCTTCACACAGTTTAAAATGACTCTATTTTTTTTTAAATGAAAACCTTGAAATGAACACCTTGTGTAATACAGACAATATAGGCTCACACACTACATATGGTGAAGAATAAATGTGTGTAGCAGTGCAAGAAAAAGACATGGACATGGGGACACAAAGAAGAAAAAAAAAAACACTCCTCATTATCTCTCCTGCAGTCAGTCAGCAAACACTAAACACCGAAGCAAAGAAAAAAAAGGCAACCATAACAGACAAGAAGAAGAAAAGCTGCACTTCTGGCAGAACTGTGTTGACAACTTTCCAAGAGCTGATTTAGCGAAGGAAGCTACATCTGTTGAGCTCCAACGACAGCCATTGGGTTGTTCAGGCTGCTTTAGCTTTGATGCGCTGCAATCAACTTTCTGTAGACAGAGTAACCTAGTTTGCTCTGCACACTGCGACAATAGCGACCCCTCAACTCAAGCACTGTGATGGATATTAATATCTGTTTAATTGGCAAAAAAAAAAAAATACAAACAAATCCAGTAACGAAACGCTGTGTTCTCCTGCAGCAGCACAAGTGGCAGACAAGCAAACCAGATAGCACGCACACTTGCTTCGTTTTTGTCACTCTCCCACTCAGTCTCAGTCATTCTGAAGTTTACAGTAAATCAGTGGTTAGAGTGCAGCTTTTAGAAGAAGCCGGGTACAACACAAAGGCAGAAAAAAAAAACTGAGACAGGCCTTCAAAGACAGAGATGTTTGGACAGCTTGTGAGAGCAGCAACGCAAAAACAGGGGGGACATGTAAGAGAGCAATGACTGCATATGCATGTGCAGTGTAGGTGTGCCATGTATAATGTATTATATATGTGTGGAGTGGTCACTACAGTGGGAGGCTGTCTGTCACACTGCTGTGCCTCATGGCTCATCCATCATAGACTGGCTCTCTTTAGATACCTGCATTTTCTCACATTTTGACTCATGTCCTGTCTTATCTGGAAAGTATAAGCCCAACAAATACAATAATAAAGACTGTGTGTGCGTTTAGGGAGAAGAGAGACACATCCACTGAATGACTGTACAGTATTGTTTGAGTGTGATGTAGTCGAGCAGCAGACAGACAGATGGCCCGTTCGCCCTGCTCATCACCTGCTCCAGTCTAAGGTCACTCATTGATGTAAGTGAATGAATGTGTGTTTACACTTGTGGGTGTTTGCAGGTGTGTTTGTCTGGAGGTGGAGACAAAAAGTCGTCAGTCATGACTTCATCACCCTCAGCTGATCACTCCAGGCTGAGATGAATAACAGGTGATGGAAAGTATCGCCTAATAAAGTCTGAAACTAGCTTGGGTTCCCTGAAGATGCATCATCTCACAGAGGACCCCTCAGCTCTCTTTGATGGGGAGGAGGCTTTTATTTCAGGCCACTTGCTGGTGGTATCCCACACGCTCACAAATCAAGGGACGAATAGTCAAACCTTTTTTTAGTGCAATGTCAGGACTGGATTATGTTTTTCCAGTTTGACACAGACCACTTCCTTCACTCCTCTACTAAAACTCCTCTAAAACTAATCCTGTTACCGAAACTTTAGCTGTACATTTAGCAAGAAATGTCACCATGCAGAAACTAAACATTTAACACTACATACAGAGTCTTAACTTCAACTAATTTTTTTCCTCTATTCATTAAAAATATCTGCTTTTTAAAAAGGAATCATGCAATGCCCATAATCTTACTTCAGAACCGGCCGTTTGTTTACACAGCACATTCAAAATTGAGATTCAGAAAGGCAAATAAAAGTGAAGAGGGACAGTTTATAAATAAAGAAGCTTCTCTGACCTTTTCTTGGCTGCCATGGTGATGAGTTACTGCCCTCACCGTCAGACTTCACCTGCACTGCTGAGATTTTTATGGTGAAGATGAAGTGAACAATCAGGTAGTAAGATTTGCAGGCCATTTTAGCATGTACTAAAACGGATTGGCTTCTCCCAATTAAAAATAGACTGGATTGGTGCTCTCTACACAGTGAATTGATAGAAACAACCACAAATACATTTCTTAACTACACTTGACTTTCCCTCAGATTGTTTGGATGGGCTAACCATGGTGTATTTTCAGTGTTCCTTTTTTACTTTACTTTTTTTTCCCCAACAGGCACAGCCTCTGCATTCTACAAGCTTAAGGCTGTTTGTTCCTTGAACTTGTGAATAAGCGTTTTATGTGCAGGCCAGCGTTTGTTGGAGAACCCTTGGAGTGCACGGCCACTGATGGATGTCACCAAAATGGCACGATTACAGAGGAAAGTTGTGTGGTGCGATTTGGATGCAGATCACCTCCAGTGAGAGCCAAAATAGCCGTATGAGTGATAAATAGATGGAAATAGCCCACAGTGTCCAGTTCACAGGCCGGCTGCCCCACTCTTTGATCTCTGGTCCTAATGAGTTTTCAGAACAGAGCCAGAGATGAGAAGACAGGCTTTTTCAAAAGGACCCTTGATTCTGGGGGAGACCTGGGGTAAGAACTGCTACAAGCAGGTCTAAGATGTAGCTTCAGCTAACATTAGTATTCCCTTAAGTATTCGCGGCTACATTAGAAAAACCTGCCCACCCAACTCTCCAGAGCAAGGTCACTTTCATCATTATTGAGCTAAGTTATAGCCCACAAAGGGCTTATAGGGATTGAAACCATACATTTGTTTATGATACAAAATGTTTTTTTTTCTACTGTAAACAGATAGCTTAATAATGTCAATAATTCCCTTTGTAGAGATGGCAGCTCCCCGCCCACCCCTGGGTAGATCTAGTAGTTGGATTTGTTGGGAAGGATTAAGTACTAAAGCACCGGTGGGCTGAGACATTGCCAGGGGAAAAATATTTGTTAAACTGCAAAGTGCTTGTGTACAGCATATTCAGTTAAAAGCAAAATCCCTCTGTGAGAATATGCAGCTGGAAATGCAATCAAAAAGAATATTTAATGCCTTCCCCCTCGTTCAAATTCAGCATGCGGTGCACTCTGGAATGCTCATGCTCTCCTTTACTGGTGACAGGCATACATTAGATCTCCACATATTAGCCTCATATCGCTCACATACGACGGATACCTGCACATCATTAAAGCTGCATACCAGAACAAGACTGTGATGAAGCAGCTGTGGAAAACAAAAGGCGATAAAGATGCTAACAATGCTAAGAGAATGTCACTCTCACCAATCACAGGCAGGTTATTTATGGACAAATACATAAATTAAATTTGATTGAAGTTCCCGGTTTGAGCAGAGGCAGACTCCCTTTTTATTGATGATGAAAAAAACTTTGGGGATCCAGTCATCTTTCTACGTGGGACTCATTGGAAGTGCTTAATGATACCCGAGCCCTCTCAAAGGCTACAGAAGCAGCAGGACATCAAAGAGGGGCTGACAGACAGACAGACTCTGAGTTGCATGTTAAAAGCTCATTCCTTTTTAAAATGAAAATAAAACTGAAACACAGACACACACCACCACCACCACCACCACCACCACCTCACAAAAAGGTGCCATCAACATGTCTCTGTGGTGAAATACTGTCTTCAGGTGGAGACATACACATTGCTACATCCATCTTTCTTCAAATGTTTTTATTCCAGTTTTTTTTTTCATACTCTTCAAAAGACTCGTGCTCAGGCATAGTCAGGCATGTTTTTGCATCATTAGAGCCAGTGGGTGTATTTGGAGACAGACTAATGACAGCTCGGCTTTCCGGCTCAAACGAGAGCCATTGCTCATTTACCCGAATAGATACATAGATAGATGGAAGGGTTGGGGGGGATGGGGTGGTGGGGTTGTAATGATGTAGCCTTATCAAATATTCTCTAGAACAAGTCAAATGACACGCCATCAGACTTGAGCCATTTAAATTACTGTCACGGATTTTGTATGTGACAACTGGTAGGCATGATAATGTGTATTTTTCAGCAACAGTAAATCAAATGGACATCACCATGTACATGCCGCTGTCTCACTGGATGAATAGTAAATGATCAAGAGGAGCAATGAAATAAAATGAGGAGTGTTCTATGCTGTGATGTGATAAATTTTCTGGCATTCACAGTAGATGGCCTTGGAGAGACCAAGCCTTGAGATTCTGGCATGGTCCTTTGCGATCCATCTTTCTTTTTTTCCCCCCCCGTTTATCTGCCTCCTCAATCTGCCTCCCCGTTTCCCTCTGTTCTCCATCCAAATTCCAACACAGTTCAAAGTACAAACACACTCCATGAGAGCACCAACGCGGACCCCCCGCCAGCAACCACAACTTCTTTCTGTCATTCTTTCTTTCATCTCTACATCTTCACCTGACAGATTTTCCACATTTGTTTTCAGTCGGAGTAGCCAAATAATGCATCCCTGGAAGTGTATAGACACCACGTGTGCTGAGTGTGTGCATTGACCCGGCCTGTTATAGAATATTAACAACCAAATGCTGTGGCCCTGTTTTTCCTGGGCCAGCTCCAGTGGGAAACACAACATGTTGACAGCACTTCATAAAGTTCCCCCTCAAACCCTGCGTCTGCGGCAGCGCCGGGCGATACAGATTAGACCATAATATGGATTGATCCCTGCTCCCTGCTCCCTCCCACCCCTCATCTTCACACACACCCTGTGTATACGTGTGCGCACGCCAACGCCGCATGCTATGAAATTTGTGTACAATTTGTGAGCGCATACCACAGCTGCCCCCACACTCACCAAACACACAGCTTGTTTCTGTATCCTCTGTATCCTTCTTCATGTCGCCTTCCCCCGGCACCCACCCTTATATTTTTATTCTGGGTCTTTTCTGTGAGATTAATTCCTCTTTTCCCATCTTTGGGCTGTCAACCCGGGGTATAGAGTCATTTTTTAAAGGCTGCTGTTTCCGAGGACGGGACACTGATTGAGTTGTGGCCTTTTTCTGAGTGGGTAAAGAACAGGATTAATGTGTAACTCTTGGAACCAACATGTTGGAAAAAAAGGGAAAACAGGAGCTGATAAAATGTCCTATGGGAGAGGGTTAAATAATAGAGCTTTATAAACACAAGAACTACATTACACCAGTACTGCACAACATTTTAAAATAAAGAAATGATGACTGGAGGAAGGTATCTTGCAGTTGGCTGCTCTTCAAACATCTCCCATGATTACCCATTGTTAAGAGTTTGGAGGATGGTGTGAAACAGACTCATTGTGAGCACGTCCAGCTAATTTTCTTCAAAAATCCTCCTCATGCTTTTAGCCAGAACTCTCCACTTCAGAAGCACTTACAAACTTTATAAGGTTTATCTATATTCTGAAGGTTTTTACAGAGTGGCTTGTTCATGTATCATTCATAGCTTGATGGCAAAAATGGATTTTTATCTGGCTGTTGACAGTATTTTCTGATTTATAGAGTAATAAAAAGAGATATCAAAAATCCCCTCTGTAAAAACCACACAAAAAATAACTAAATTACTTAGTAATCAATGGGGGGAATGCCAATTAAAGATTTCTCCTGCTTTCCTGTATTGTATAAATGGTGCTAATATTAGCATAAGCATTAGCATCAATTTTGAAGAATACCAAACCCCTCCCCCTGTTTTAATGTTGTTTTTATGCCAAAGCCAGACGCAATTAAAGAATCAAAGTAACCGTAGGAGAAAGGGAACGTTAACGAGTGAAAACAAAACAGCTTGTGGTGTCAGGAGACAGTATACCATGTTACAAAACCTCCACTGTCCAACACCCACCTCATTATAGTTCCATGTTACGATGATGTGGGGCAGTATGTTCCCTTATCTAACATGATGTTGTATGTCAGGCTGTACATCCATATGTTCTTTTAGTGGAAATGTAACCATGTGTTGTGTCTGGCGGGTGTATCATAGACCAAATGTGATTTCTCATTAAGGCAAGAAGCAGTGGTATTTTTTTTAAAGTCACATTAAATTCCACATTTTGACAGTAAGTGTGCCCTCTCTTCTAATGTATATATTCAGTTGTCATAAATCATAATCTATTAAATTCTTCTTCTTTTTAAAGAGAGGATTGAAGCAGCAGATTCTGCTCCATGCCCTGTCTGAAGGAAATCTGCATTCACTAAGGAGTTCCTGAGAACCAATGTTCTCAACAAAGGGAGTGAATCAGAGGTTGGACCTGCACTTTCTCATGAACTCCTCCCAACACTCCCTCTCCGCTCCCTTCCTCTTCCCGTGGCCACTCAGAGCTGAATAGCTGATTAAGCACACATTGATTAGCGCAGGCTCATTAGCATCCTGTTTGCGTTAACCCCCACCCTCCAACTCCACCATTTCCTAGCAGCACACACACACACACACACACACACACACACACACACACACACACACACACACACACACACACACACACACACACACACACACACACACACACA
>JAVQJX010127607.1:0-10053 GCA_036025115.1 Ambassis agassizii
ACAATGAAACATTAGCCAGGTTAACAGAACAACAAATCTAGCCATAGGAGTGAAGCAAACAGCTACTAATGTCATCTAAACTTTGGCTATGTGTCCCTCATACAACCATGTATGGGTTACCATCTAACAAATGTTGTTTGTTTTCTGCTACTTTCTGTTACTTCTTCGTGAGGTTTAGGCTTTGATTTGGGTTAAAATACATGTGGAAATTGAGACCTCCAAGCACCTCCGTTTCCCCGTACATTCAGTGATCACATTCACATTTCTAACATACTGTTAGAAATCTCTCTCTCTCTAATATTAAATGCACAGTTGGCCAAAACGTAAGGGTAACCCCATTTCTCAGAAAAATTATGGTTAAATTCTGCAATCGGGATCTGATCCAGATGAGACCGAGTGCTGTGATGAAGGTTCCCGCTCTACATAATTGGGTCTAATTTGATAAACATCTGTCAATAATCAGCCAAGAAATTGAGCAATAGTTTTTTAATCTCCATTTACTGCTCACAAAATTTTAAAGTAATCTAGAATCTATTCCGAATCATCACTAAAAATGAATCATCTGTTCCTTATAAACATTCCAAACACTTCCTGAAATTTTCATCAAGATCTGTCCATAACATTTTGAGTTATGTTGCTAACAAGCAAACAAACTGCTGGCAAAAAGCTAACCTCCTGGGCAGCGGTCTCACCTTACGCTGTACCTCTTCCTTGTGACCCACAAATCAATCTTGATGTACCAATTCAAAGTCTTTTTTAAAGTCTTAGAAATCCTAAAATGCAGCAGTACCAAAGAAAGATAATGCATCTGATTTATGGGTCATCACTTCAAAATGAGAAGCCAGGGTTTTTCACTTTGTTTAATGCCTGTTGTCTTGAGTAGAAAAAGACAAAGTATGGACAAATTGGGAGACAATGTTTGTTTACAAGAAAACTTTATGACACAGATTCCACCAAATGTATTTTTAAAGGCCAACTCCTTTGAAAACTTTTCTTAAAATGGCTTTGACAGATTTGAAAATATTTCCCTCTCCTGAAGTGTGTGTGTGTGTGTGTGTGTGTGTGTGTGTGTGTGTGTGTGTGTGTGTGTGTGTGTGTGTGTGTGTGTTTATTTAACTTTGGAACAAGCACGCTAAAGATGTCAAACAGTGAGCCAGGTTGATGGTTGATGACAGTGCAGCTCCATCTGATTGGTGTCACGCACACTGGGATTTTTGTCAATGTGATAGCAACGTCAGTGTGGCTATAGATAGGATAGCTGGAGAGAGATAACGTAGAGCCCTCTCTCCTCACCTGTCTGCACAGACAGGGATGCTAAACTCGACTAAGGGAGAAATAGAGGTGTAGAGTAGAAGTGAGAAATGGAAAAAAGTGGTTAGAAGCAGAGATAAGGTGGTTGTCTTTCAAAGGACACAGGCAGGGGGAGAGATGGAAAAGAGAGTGACTTTGTGAGCCAAATGAGACCATGGCCATATATATATAATTGCAGCCATTACCATCATTAGTCTTGTACTCAGATTCACTTGGCTCACACTCTGCTCACACTCTTGCCAGCCTGCACAATGCCCCTAAAATAGCCCTGTGTTTTAAATTATGCATGATGATAGAAATAGACAATCTGCAGCAAGACAATTCCCTTCTGTCTCTTTGGCATATTGCTGCTTTCCAAAGTTAGAAAACAGTAAAAACTAACAGCCGGTTTCTCCAGAACAATTTTATCAAGCAAAAAGTATATATAGTTAAAAAAAGAAAAAAAAGAAATCACATTTCCACATTATTATACCCTTTTAAGAATATATCCAATGAGTTGCTACACTGTACAGTAGATCTTGATTTATTACAGGTAGAAGGGGTCAACACTTTTTTTCCTTTCTGGTTGAATGGACTATGAGAAATGGAGTGAAAAATTAATTTGTGCAAGTACCATGATAAAATGTGGGAATGCTTGATATACAAGCACGATATACTAATCCATATAATGTACCAACTGCAACTGGAAAAAGAAGGATTGTTAATGTGTTTTTTTTTCCACACCTGTGGGCAGGTCAACTTAAGTTCTTTGATTGGCAATTAGCAATTTTCTACCATTTTTTCAGCTCATTCAATGAATGATATTAAAAATATAAATAAATAAAATAAAAATAATCATAAAAAATAAAAAATAACCATGCTTCTGTTGCTGTTTACTGAACTCAGCTGTGATACATCAGGAGAAAATACAGTATTTATAATCATGATATTTCTAATTGTCAACACGCAGTTGATGAGTCAACCAAAACTTGATCATCTCTGATGTTATCCAATGAAACGAGCTTACAGTAGCAGGAAACTATATTGAAATTTTCCAAGTATTGTTTACCACTCAGCCTGGTGTATGCGGTCTGCTGTTGGGTATGACTCACACTGTTTTCTTTGCTGGGAGTCTCCCCCAGGACAACGTGCAGATTTTTCTTGCATCTCTCTTTCGTCTTACAACCTCTGCAGCTCTGTTTGTCACACACACATGCAAACACAAATTGGCAGTTTGAAGGCTGTTAGGCATCATGATTATACTCTAGGCACTGATAATTATTCAAACTAATAATTAGAATTTAGCATTTTGGAGATGCTTAGTCGATCATTACACATGACTTTTTCTAAAAAGAGCAGGCTGTGTATGTTTTGTGTTTATATTGTATGTGTTATGGGGCAGTCTGTGCTGTTACAGCAGAGTGCTTTTCAAAGAGCACTTATTAAGAATGCAAATGATGTTAGGTTCACTTCAGCAGCTGCACTAAGGCCTGAGAGCAGGACAGAGAGAGAGAGAGAGAGAGAGAGAGAGAGAGAAGGAAAGAGGAGAGGTTTTTATATTCATTCAAAACTGAACATGCAATGAGGAGAGAGTGAGTGAGTGAGAGAAAAGGGAATTCAGCAAATGAGAGAAAAAGAAGAAGAAAAAAAGCTTCCCACACAGACTTTAACACACCATTCAATTTATTCATTTAAAAAGGAAGTGGCTTGGAGGCAGAGCATAGATATTATGTTTGTGGAGATACAGGACTACTGTAATTTCTCAAGGTATTTTCCATTTAGATGTACTGTGTATTTATGTGCTTTGACCAGTTTGTCTGTTCTGTGATTCAGGTCACTCTGCTCTGTGGTGCAGTATTTTTACTGTAGGAGCAGATAAAGCGCACTCTTCAAATCAAGTATGCATGCGCATATTTCTGATTAATAACAGTAATGTTGTTGCTGCAATAGCAATTCAGTCTACCGATTAAGGCTTTTTGCACTTTCACAGAAGTATTAGCTAATTTGCTAACACAGATTAAAAGAAGGTGAACTGAGGGAAGATGTTTCCTTATTGCTTTGGTAGCTGTGAAATACTTTTTGACTTTATCTTCCTCTAAACAGAGTTTAACATTCATTAGGAGTATCAGACTTTGTTTTTGAGCACCTGGTTGCTCAGTTGTCGTTGCTTCCAGTTACTTCCCTTTCTACTCCCACCTGAAGCTACAAATGTTTTCATTGAAAGCCTGCTGATAACTCAGAAGTTAATCATGACAGCAGGTAGGAGTAATTATGCAAAACCACAGTTGAATTTGGTTAAAAAAAGTCAAACCTGTAAGAAAATTCTAACTGCAGGTGGCCTTTAACTAACCAACAGATATGCTGGCAAACCATCTCATCAACATGCCAACTGTATGAGTCAGTTTGAGCGATATTGGCAACACATATCCACAGGAAGAGTCGTGATCTTCAACAACAGATGGAGGTTTCTTAGTTGTGCATGAAGTTAAAAGCTCTGGAGGAACATTTTCAAGGTTAATTCACACAGAGAATTTGTGTTTTTCTCTTCACTGAAAATCTAACACCTGTCTGAGATACAATAGTGATTTCCAGGAGGAATTATAAGTCATGTAAATATTATATATATCGGGTTTCTTTTAGGCCTCCCTGAAATGCTGCATGAATATTTTCTTTGCTTCAAACATTAAATCAATCATAGGCTTCTATTTGATGGATCTCTGCGTAGACATGTTCCTACTCCTCATTAGAAAGCAGTGAGAAGATGAAAGCTATTCTTCAAACAGATGCTTGGGTAAATATATATGACATTTTCACCAACAGTGCAGTACATCTGTCAGCTATCTAAATTAGCTTTTCATGTTGTTTAACTCCACAGGTGAGAGCGTGACGGGTCCTTAAATACTCCAAATTAGATGTACCAGTACTAATTGTCGGAATTAAGCTTTTAATGCAAGTTCAAGCAGTAAGGGAATTGCCATTCTAATTTTCTCATCATGCTGCTGTCGTCCCTGCAGTTACTGTGTGCTTAACTCAGTAGATGATGTGCACAACCAATTATTTCTCTTTGCAGTTATTGCAGCAGAGTATTTTTTTGACAAAGTTTAGATCCCTGCCATTATTGAAATATGTTGACACTTATTATATGTTAACATAATTTAAGTCTTTATTAACCACCCCAATATTTTGCATGTGTTATAAAGATGATTTTGCCATCATGCTAACAGGGCTTCATCAGTGTATGTGTGTGTATATGCGCACACATTCTACACCTTACTGGAGGAAACCATTTATCAGAAAGCTGTCAGGACCTGGATCAATGATGAGAACATTTAGGAAATGGAATGAACTATTCCTTCAGTGGCTTCAGTGAAAATTGATTTCTGTAAGGCACCTGCTCAGAGCTGGGTGATCCTGTACACTACACTTGCTACACAAGTTGCTTAGGGACCTTAAAAAAACTGTGTGAGTCACAAGAACATTAATCAACTAAATTTGTGTTCTCACCTCCAAATTTGATGTAAAGTAAATAAGAGTAATGTTTATGCACTGGCTCTCTGCCGGGAAGTGCTGTATGTGTGTGTGTGATTTACAAGCAACTTCCATGGGTGTGTTCTGTGCTTGCAAGAGTGAAATTCTCTGAATCGATAACCGAGTCACACATGAACATGTGCTCATATGCCTGTGCACAAACAGGACAATTAAACAGTGCTGCTTTAATTTTATAGTGATGACCTCTTACTAAAGGTTTAGTTTCAAATGTATGATTGATGCTGACTACAGATCACACATTAAATGTAGCATTTCATTTTCACTTTCCTCTTCCATATAGCATTCTATATTTATCCTGACAGATGGAGCATACTAGGATGATAGTGGGGCACTGGGGTGTCAAGTGTGACATTGTGGCGATGGCAAATGGTTTACATGGCTCACGGGTCAGGAAGTAGGGCCTCTTAGCAGAATTTTGTTCAGGTCCCCGGGGTCAGGATCAGCTCTGCAGCCATTGCTGGTTTTAATGATGCTTTTTTAGTGCAGTAAGAAAAGTAGAGTGTGTGTATGTGTATCTGTATGAGCAAGACTGCACACATTGCATAAAACTGAGTAAACTTGCCAGTGTGATCCTGTCTCCCCTGAGTTGTCTTCTTGCTTACTTCTCTACAGCCCTGCCAAGAGCCAGACCATGGGCTCATCTATAGCCCAGCACACGTGGGGTATAGGGCTACCGATGCAGCTACCACTGCTAGTTCAACATCCTCCTTGACCCCAATATGCTACCCTTAAGAAGCTATCAGCAGACCCGGGGAAGCAAGGTTGCAGTGATAATGGTAAATGTTCAGATGTCACACCTGGAGGTTTGCTGGTGGCAACTTGATGAGCCATGTAGCTCTTTTACTCTTTTACATTTGTGCCTTCCTCTAGCTTTGCTCTTTTTGCCTTGTGTTGGCTCTCTGCCTGTTTGCCACTTGTTTCTTTTTACCTTTTCTCTTTCTCTCTCGGCTTTGATGTCTGTTCATTGCTTCACGCCAGTGACTCGCCAATGAGAGAGACAGAATCTTAAGGGTTATTTTTGGAGACACTTGACCTTCTTAATTTCCTGTTTTCTGGGGGTGCAATTAGTGAGGAGAGGAATGAAACAACGGCTAAGCATAACAAGAACACCATTCAACCACCTGCCACTGCCAGGCTAGATATCAGTGTTTGTGTAATTGGAACGGTGCTCCTTTGTAATTGGCTTACTTTATTCAGAATATTGTTGGGAAATGGGAAAACTGACTGAAATACAAAGAGACTGTTCATGGAAATGATCTTTCTGTGTGATGCCGACTGACTCACAAATAGATTCCTTCCATGTGTATGTGCAAAAAAGCCTCTTGTGTGAATGACCTTATAGGTTATTTGTCCTTAGGCTATCCTCCAAGGGAGCCCCATCTTCTTGTTGATATAGAACTGATGAAGATTTGAATATATTTAGTCACAGAAACAAAGATTTGTACACAGGATGCTACCAGAGTTCATCTTTCTTTTTTACTTTGGTTGAGTTGCAGTCCATCTGTAGCTACTGGTGTGTCTACACGTGTTTGTTTATGTTTCCACCTCTTTCAGTAGTTAATAAATTAAAAGTTAATAAATACTTGACCACTGCAGTGTCTTTGCATGTGAACGTCTTGATAGTAACCTCTCCCACTCAAGATAAAAGCTAGATGTTAGTAGCTATTTGTCCACTGTGAAGAGTTGTATGGGCTGCAATAAGCTGTTTGTACAAATGGGCTTTAATGGAGGCCAGTTAATGGAGGGGGCACTGAAAAACAAACACTGTGCTGTATTCATAAGATACATATACAATTTGACTTTTCTTCAGCAGATCACAAATGGATCAAAGAACTTTTGAAAAGTGTAGATATAAACAACAACACCTGAACTTCTTGCCCTGTGTTATACAGGATGCCTCAGCTCACCCCATGTCCTTCATCCCTGCTCTCCATAGATGAAAGGGGGATGCTGAATCTTTTGGCACGCATTAGCATTCAGACATCCACCTTCTACCTTATCTGCTGTCAAAACAGCCACCTCTAACTTCCACTGAGAAACACTTTGACCACACATCAATGACAAGCTTTCTTATCAATGGCCCAAACAAGCCTGGTGCACGTCAAAATCACGGACAGCAGGAGATGGAGAAAAGGAATGAGGAATGTGCCTCTGCAGAGAAAATCAGACAAACACAGAGAAAGAAAGAGCAGTGTGAGTATGTGTGTGTATGCCTGACATTTCCAGTGCTGGTATTTTGCTGTGTGAGACCTGGAGGGAGAGGAATTGAAGAAGCCTCCCTTCTTCCTCCACGCAGCCACACATCTCTGTCTAACATTTGTTTGGGGCATTTTGCAATGACTTGCCTGGACCAATAAAGCACACAGGGGGGTGAGGACTTGTCATACAGTGGTTCAGAACCACTGAGCAAGCAAGGGAGACATAGAGAATAGAGAATGTGAGACAGAATAACATAAAGAGACAGCACAAGTGATGATGGAACAATTTCAAGGGTCTAAGGGCTTGTCATGAGGAAGCGCACATCTTGTGTCGCTGCACGGGGGGCAGTGCCAGGGCTGCATCGTGTGGATATCGCCCATGGATAGAGAGTGCAGTTTGTTGGCGGGAAGACATAAAAGTAGTTAAGACAAACACCTCATAGTGTTGCAATTACTATGCGCTATACATTCCCATAACTGGTTATAGTTTAAATAAATTTACATAAATGAAAAGTCATTTAATTCCATAATAGTGACTTACAGGAATTTATTGTGCACTCCCTAAACTGCTATATCAGCACTAAGCTGGTTAGAGAAGAGATGCTAAAACAACACATCTGTGCCATCTAGACAACATTCATGGAGGCTGAACAACAGATACTTGGAGCACAATAAATGTTTCAGGTTACAATACAAATTGAATAAATGCATAATTGCCTTGGATGCAATGCACATAGTAGAGCTCTTAAAATAAATCATCTGACAACAAGCTAACTAAATAAAGCCAATAAAAAAACATGAATACGGGACTTATGCTGATCACCCTGTACTTAATGGAACAGTATTTCTCTCGGTTATCTATCGTCTCAGCAAATTGGTGACAGTGATCAATGGGGTCGACATGTAATCGCTCCAACCTATCAACATTTACCTCTAAAGTTACCCCCCACTCTGCTTGTCATTTTTATATATATATGTTGTATCAGCAGAGTAAATATGCCGGTGGTGATTGAGAGTTTAAAGGTCATCTATGGTCTTTGCAGAGACAGGCTCGGGTGGTCTGAGGGCTAAATGTCATTCTCTGTCTGTGCAGTGTAGTGCCTGGCCAGAGGGGAGGTCACAAGGTCTGATGAAAACAAATCCATCACTTGAATGCCCAGGTAACAGGCCTGAGAGCTGAAGGGCTACAGAGAAGCAGGAGAGCCTTAGGTGACGGAGGCAGAGGGAGGAGCAGATGGGAGTGAGAGGGGGCTGTGTGTATGTGTGCATGGCTGAGCTGGCTGAAGATGGGAGAAAGCTGATGGTTGTTAAAGGGGATGAAGAGGGATGGAGGATATATGGCATCTTCTGCTGAATATGTGCTCTATGATGCACAATTTAGGCACAGTCATACCACATTAAAAATTAAATTACCATTAAAAATAAATGAATAAATAGGCGGTAGCTCTTGCGGTCACTGTCATGTCAGTGGGTCAGTAAATGAATAGCATGGTAGCTGTCAGAAAAGAAAAACAATGGCTCAGGGCATTTTAAAACAGTGTGGATAGAACCGGTCTATTAGTAAATGCAAATGAATGAGGAGAATTTATACATGTGGACTAACAACACAATACAAGCTGCATCTCTTGTGTCAGCTGCTAGCTCTGACCTTGCTGGAGGAGGCTGTTGAACTTCCCTCTGGTCGTCATCAAGGATCATTATTAAAGAGTAGGACTCATTCAATTACATCTCTTTCACCATTTGGCCATTTCTCATGTTGTTATCTGCATTTTGCTAGAAGAAGTAGAAAAGTCACTCATCTGTTAGTTTTAACTGGTATTTTCCTCCCACTGCCTGCATTAAGTTTTTTTTTCACTGCTTTTATAAAGCTTAAAACCACACAGTATTTAAATGGACAGAAACTCTCTTTATTGTGAAACATTTACAAATAGTGTTCAACAGCAGGAAGGCAGAATTAAAGGACAGCAAAGATGAGTAATCCAAGACGACAAGAAGTTGCCAAATATATTTAATTAAAGCAGAAAACAGGAGTTTATATACATCTGTCTATCTTTGTTTGATCATATAAGTTTGACTTTAAAACAAAGTATTGCCCACCATCAGATGCTTAGGAAGGAAAACAGCTTCATTCAAATATGTGATTGGACAAGAGTGCTGACTCCATCAAGTCCCAAGAAGTTTAGGCAGACAGTGTAATTGCTAATCGTTGAAGCTTGAGACACACCTAACAAGGCGTGCTGGGCTCCCTTCGCCTTGAGTACACGTCATTCTCTGTGGCTCTCTGACTGTAGTGAAAGAGATAGGCTCTCCCCGGAGACCAGAATAATGTACATCTTGCTGCAGCTTCTAATGGGCTAATGGGGTGAGTGTGGAAAAGAATGGAGAACAGTCTCCACTCTGAGTGCTGCAGTTAAAGAAAAAGTCAGAGAATACGTAGATGGTGACGGACAAGGAAAGATGGATGTGAACGGGAGAAAGAAACAAAGAAATGGAGTGAGGGGGAAAGGCAGTGTGAGAAAGATGAAGTGACGGCAGGAAGAAATTGAAAGAGGGGAAAAGGAAGTGAGATGTGCAGCAGCATTAGAGACAGTAATAGCACAGTGAGAGGGATAAGGAAAGGAAGGGAGTGAGATTGAAAGGCGAACAGTAATTATAAAGATAGAAAACGGGAGAGGCAGACACAGAGAAAAAGAAAGATGGTGAAAGGAACTAAGATATGGTGTAGAAGAGGGAGAGAGAAACTGTTAAAGCGCTAAGAGGTTGAGCGGAAAAGCAATTTAGAGCTCTAATCAGATTGCCATTGAATGTGCAGGAATTAGACTTTGGCCTCAAAGATGTCTTGGCTACAACCAGACACACTCAGCATCCAACACCCTTTGGACCTTTGTCAGCTAGTCAACACAGAGAACTTCCCCAGAAATATGCCAGTGTCTGCAAAATGTGAATTTGAGGGAATATGTTTGGGATTATCATCATGTGAATCTGTGTGTGTGTGTGTGTGTGTGTGTGTGTGTGT
>JAVQJX010127676.1:0-27382 GCA_036025115.1 Ambassis agassizii
ACACACACACACACACACACACACACACACACACACACACACACACACACACACACACACACACACACACACACACACACACACACACACACACACACCTTTCCACTCTCTCATATACATGTGGGGCTGAGTCTGCAGACTAGCTGCCTGTGTATGTCTCACTGTTTGCCGACTGTCAAAACCAACAGAAGCAGGAAGTGTTTCTCCTGCCGTATGTCTCTCTTACTTTTCCCTGGCCTCTCGTTGTCTTTGTACCTTTTGCTATTATCATCATCCGTCTGCCATTTAACACATCCTAAGAGTTTACACTGTTATCACCTGAAATGTAAGCAACAAATAGAATGCAGCTATTGTTTTTGATAAACATAAAGAATAGAAAACCAATAAAACAAATCATCACTACAACAATAAAAAGAGCACTCAAAAAGTCAAACAACAAAGAATCTTTACCACAAGAGTTTTGGGGGCTGAAATCTGTAGATTCAGGAGGGCAGGCTTTGTGTTGACGTTGTCCTACATGGTCTCTTCTTTAGAATCTCTTTTTCTCAGACCCTGGAGTTGAGTCCAGCCCAGGCACAGCCCCTATGTGTGTCCAGCGATATGCAAAGACTTGAAGATAATATTTCGGTATAACAAAGATTGGTGGGTTTTTCTGGTAAGGAGCAGGTCTGACAGCTATACAATATTTTCTGCTCAGTCGTCATACCTATTCAAAATCTTCGTTGTTAACAAGATTAGGGGCTGTGGCTTCCTCCAAAGTTCTTCTGAATCTTCCCATCCTTCCTGAAAGCCTCTGCCCATCATCAGTGTTCCTCTCCTCATCTCTCACTCCTACACCTTCTGCTGCATCTCTATCTGTTGGGCCTGTCTGGTCTGACTTTGGCCCTTTCCGTTCATCTCATACACCGAACTCTTCTGCTGTTGCCGTCGGTAACACCACACCCCGACGATGATTGCCGTGGCCATTGCACACACTGCCACAATAATAGCTGCCACTGTGGGACCTCGGCTGGAGGAGCTTGGAGGATGGGGAGGGCAGTCTTCACCCACGCAGATCGCCTCCCCCATCTCACCTTCCACCTTGCCCCTCTCGCCGGTCTCACCAGGCAGGTCGTGCACAGCGTGCTCCACTAAAACTCCAGTGAATTTGTCGCCATCGTGGACCGGAGGAGCCGGGCCATGATCGAGGAAGGGGTGCTCAGTGAGATCACCCTGCCAGGAGTGGGTGGGAGCAGCTTGTTGTGTGTCGTAGTCGAGTGTGTCAGAGTAGGAAGGGGTGTCTGTGGGCTGTAGCCGCTCAGGGGATGGAGCTGACGTCTGGATAAAGCCAGGCCACTCCTCCTCTGCTCCTTCTTGGTCTTCAGGCACCATGGTGGGAGAGACATGTTCCTCTGGTAAACTTGTGTAAGGAACAGGTCTATGAATGTCCACCTCATTGGGTCTGTCTGTGGTCTTGACAACAGTCCCCCTGTCTCTGTCCTCTTTACTTACTTGTTCTGTAGTGGTGTCACCATTTTCTTCTAAAACAACAGGGTAACCATCCAGCCAGGTCTCATCTGTGGTGGCTTTTCCTCCGGCTCTCCTCTGGGTGATGTTCTGTCGCTCATTGGTTGCTGTTGAAATAATTATTCGCTGCCGGCCATCATCGACTTCATGGCTGTCATGGTCATCATAGCTGTCATCATCTCTGTGGTCGTCATGATCATCAGAATCGTCAGGATCATGATGGTCGTCAGGATCGTCATGATCGTCATGGTCAGTGTAATGGTTTGTGTCATCTTCATCCAGGTCATAATGTTCTTCTCCATCGTCATGGTCATCAGGGTCCGGATGTTCTTCAGAAGCATGAGGATGCTCCCCATCGTCATCTTCATGGTCATCAGTTGCATCTTCATGATCCTCATAGCTTTCGTGTTCATCGTAAGCATCATCGTGATCGTCATACCCCTGACCGCCATGGCGAACATGATGCCGGTCCTCTTCATGTTCGCCCATGTCATAGTGGTCATTGTGATCATCATGGTCTTCATAGCGATCGCGTTTGTCCTGATCATCGTGCTGACCTGGGTGCGTCCCACGATCATCGTGGTCTTCATCTTGGTGACTGTCACCATCATCTGGATCATTGTGGTCGTCTTCATGGTCATCATGGCGACTGTCTTCATGATCATCGTAGCTGTCTTGCTCAGGGTCATGATGGTCAACTTTAACAGGATGTTGATGGGGTGTCTCTTGACTCTCGTGCTCTTTACTCTCCTCTGATTGGGCTCCTGATGCTCTCTGTGTTGTCTGTGTGACGGGGTTGGTGGAGACAGGAGGTCCCTCCTCCTGGAAGGCCTCAGAGGGGAACCAGAACATGTGTTTTTGGGAGAGAAGAGAAACAGGTGCTTCTGTAGCTGCATCGGTCCTGACCTCCTCGCTCCTCCCTCTCTGCTCCCAGCTCGGATGGCCTATGAAGTCGTCAACGGCCCTCTCCTTGTTTGGTTCTCCGTCCTCTGCATATCCCTCATACTTCCCTCCCACTTCATGCCCTCCCTGCTGGTCTTGATGCTCATTCTCGATGGTGACAGTGAAGCTTGTCTCCTGCTGCTCCTGGCTCAGCCTTCCTTCTGGGTATGCAGCACCATATAGCACCTCCTCGTGCACCTCCCCATGGGCCTCCTGTGGCCCCTCGTGGTGGTGCTCTGTCTCTCCATAGGTGCCTGTGAACTTGTCCTCATAGTCCACATGACTCTCAGTCTCACCTGCAGGAAGAGGAAACAGAAATACTTGATTGTGTTTGACTTTGTTCAAGTAAGTAAGCAGCACGATCTCAAATCCAAGTCTTTTGCAAAGTAAGAATTGGATGGTCTTTTTGGAGTCCTACTCAGGAACTAAAACATGACTATGACTCTATTGGCTAACCATCCACACACTCCTGGCATTTTGCTTTCATAGACTCTGCATGAACTAGGCCACACTATGGCATGTTACACTAAGGTGTCATAGCAGCCAATTTCAACAACTAAGACTCTGTTTTCCAAAAGCCAGGAATCAAACACCGGTCACGAAACACGCAACAAAGTGAGGATGGCTGACCTCAGTCTGTCCAGGTCAAAACTTTGAAGTGGGAGTTTTTTTTCTTTCTTTCTCTATTTCTGTCCTGATCCTCAGCATGAATAATTCAAACCCCTGCTTACCTTTAACACAAATCTGCACTAGTCCATACCACTCGCCACAGCTGTCGCACAGCAGACTGAAGGCGGTGTGCCCACTGGGCATCACATAACCTGGGACACATGTGTACAGCAGCTCATCTCCCATCTCAAACCCAGAGTGTTCCTGCAGACGTGCATTTGGAAAGGATGGAGGGTCCCCACACGGCACACCTGTCAATGACAAACACGTTTTTTTTTATGGGTTGCATGATTAAAAAATAAAAATGTAATCTCAATAAACCTCCTATCAAAGTAACATGTACAACTAATGGTTATACAGCTTGACTGTGAAGCTGTGTCGTTGCTTTTTCCTATGTTAAGTGGATGTGAACAGTTCGTTTTTCCCACAGCAGAGTGTTTGTCCTTGCCTTCGGGGTGTGTGGTAAATAAACAGCCACAGTACTGTAGCTCTACTGTTTATTAAGAAGGAGCAGAGACCTCTTCTAGGTGGCGATCAATACTAATCTGATCCAAAACCAACCACTGACAGCCGCCCTCCTCTCCTCCCCTGTCAGAGCTCTGCCAGTGGAATAGGTGTGTGGAATTTGGTTTTTAGCTGCAGCACACAAACATTCACAGATCGAGCTATATCACACACACACACACCCAAAAGAAATGAAAGCTGCACACACACACCTATTTAATTCATTCATATCTACCTCACGTATGTATTTATGTGTTTACACATCTGTATTTGTGTGTTTACTGACCTCTGTCTTTGACACAGAAGGCGTCCAAGTGTGCAGTGTCCACCGTTGTGTTTTCTATCCTCACATCCACTACCTTCAGTGTGCTCCCCACAATGTTACACACTGTGGTCCTATACAGACACAGACACAGGACAGAATGATCTACATATAAAGTCAAATTACAGTCAAACACATTCATTAATTACAGACCGGCCTACAGCGATGCATTTCAGAACCCCTGAGGGACTAAAGGATTGTGGGTGGTCAAAATTATACCCAGTGTGTTTACTTTTAACACACACTCACTCCTGTAATCACAGAAAGAGACTTTCTAACACATCTTATGCTTCACTGAATGGCAGAAACTATGTTTAGTCTTGCACTGTACTTAAGTACGCTCTAAAGAGAATTTCCACTTTATGCTTCATCGACATTGTATGTCCTTCCTAAAAAGGGACGAGTACCCTAATTTTGAGAACCATGGATATGAACTATTTACTTTAAGATTAAAATACATAAAATATGCAATAATTTAATTTAGTATCTGTTTAACAAAAAATGTCTAGAACGTCCTCTAAAAGGAGTCTACATTTAAAAAGATTCTTTTTTTCTCTAATTAATTGCCTCATTGCCTTTATCAAAAATAAATATATATCTGATTTCGATGTTTAAATTTAAAAAGCCAAATGTTGTTGTTCTTTTACTTCACTAACATTATGAATTGTGGTCTATTACTCACACAGTCTTAAACCAAACGGTCCTCTATATTCATATTATTATAAGTTTCTTCTTTGTTCTATCACATGTAAAGCTCTGGATAATGTATGTACATAAGACACACAAAGATGTAGAGCACCACAGTGCAGGGGTCCCTTGGTCTCTGCCTGATTTCCTGCCTACACAAATATTATTACAGCATGACTTCAGGGTCCAGGAACCCACATCTGGGCTCAGACATGCTGCAGTATCAGCAGCATGCAACATGTGGCACCACATTATCACACTGTGACACTTTATGGATAGATGTTCTCGAGGAAGAAGCCAACTGCATATAGAGCAATAACATAACACTGTGTACTTAATAGAACAAATGCTCCACAGGGACGAATATTGAAGGCACTGCAGCGGCTAAAAGTGCTGAGTAAACAGTCTATTTTTGTTGCTGCATTATTACATTATTAGACCATTTGTCATCTAGAAACACCAGATAAGACTGATGCAAACTTCCCAGGCTAATCAACTCAAGTTCCCATAGCTACTCCTTGCTGAGAAAATTCAAAGCTGACTGCCTTCACAGACACCATCAGAAGGCATAATAATGACAAGTTTGATGGGTAATTTAATGAAAAAGAGACTTACATGTACGTGAGTGTGTGGGACAGTGTGCAAGTGAACTAATCAAAGCCTTCATGATTGGAAAGAATCTGACTGAGTTAATGGTGTGAGTCATACCCATGTGTTAACTTCAGCTTATAAGGACAAAAGTCTGAGAGTGAGAGAGAAGACCGAAATTGCCAAGAAAACACAGCGAAAGACAAAACAACACAAAGACTGTTTAAACATTAAACTAGAGTCCCTGCAGGCGTTAGTGTGAGGGGAAAAGTCTGACCTCTGTGAGGCACTTCACCTGAAAGAAGAAATCCATCACCATACATGACATAAGTATTACAGAGGAACCCGAATGTTTGTCTTTACGTGGCACCCGATCTGCTGGTATTATTGTGTGTGGTTACTGGGACGGCAGATGTTTGATTGACAGGTGAGAGGAGGACGTTAAAAGAGACAATCTGAAAAGCACTCAGCATTAAGTAACAGATCTAAAAACTGATGTCAGACAGACTCTTGTGCCAAGTTAACCTGAGTATGTCCTGCAGAGTTCACACCACAGACAGACATATTTTACACATCCACAAATATGTAAAGGTCCACATGGGGAAAATATTGTCCAGGACACCCAGTGCAGCTCCAGACATAGATATGAAAGTCCACATAAAGTCTAATTATTGTCTTTACTTTTCTGACTCATCAGAAATAGAGTAAAGTCTGCTGGTTATCTCCTGACTTTAGCCAGACGGCGCTGCAGAGGAATGATACACTGTCAAACATGGTGAGCGGGTGTGAAAGCTGATGTCTACAGACCAACAGAGCAGAGTTAACAGAAGGGAAAAAAATGTGTCAGCTATTTCCTCCAAACCAGACGTTCATCATTTCTATGGCTGGCTGCCATTTTGATGTAGTTCATTCAGTCTTTCATTAGCCGTGCTCTCAGGCCGTGCCAACCGTTTGACCAAACAACCTCTGAATAGATCACTTTAAAACTTCTGCGCACACATACATGATCTATAGGCAAACTCCATCTCGTCACTTTTGTGACTAATTACAGGTGTTATCATGTGACAAACTGATATCTAAGTGATGGGAATCACCCTGTTTAGGGTCTAAATCAACTGTCCATCTGTCTGTGTGACTCTTTTTGTCTCTGGGTGCTGAAATCTCTGTGTCATGTTGCCGTGGAGATGAGAGGTGTAAATGGAGGCAGTTGTCGAATGACACCCCGGCTCAGAATTCCCTCCTCCTCCAGGAGGAAACAGAGGAGTCTTTCTCCGTCTCTTCCTCTCCGCCTTTTCTCTTCCCCTCCTGAAATGTGTCACTCCTCTATCTTCCCGCTCCCTCTAAACTGCCGCTGCTGTCTCTACTTCCTTTCCCTTTCATCCATTCCAGAAACACACACACACCAAAATGACCTTTGACATCTGTACAAAATCTCCCTTTATGTCCCCTTAAAACAAGACAAGAGAGTCTTTTTTTTTTTTTTGACTTGTCTTACCCCACCGCGCCTCCGTAGAGCCATCCACGGGTGCATGAGGAGAAGAAACACTCCACCACTGCATGATGGAGCTCCTCTGCTGATGCCAAGCGGGCATGGTGTGAGGCACAAGCTTGTTCAGCATCTCTGAAGCCCTGCTGACCAGAGGAGTTCCTCAAGTCCAACACAAACACTCGACCTGAGGAGAGACGGAGAGCAAAGAGTAAGAGGACCCTCTGAATAAAACTCAGATATATCAGCCAGTTTACCTCTGGATAAACTGTATGAATATGACCAAAGAGTATTTGACAGTTATTGGTACCATCATCTCCACATCTATCAAGTCAAGTCAAGTTAGAGGTAACACACGTCTGTCTATCAAGATAACCAGTTGTTGTCATTAAATGTAAGCTTAAATATGACACAGAGTGTAAAAGAGCATTTTTGTATAAGCAGCAGCATCCTGTGAGTCTCAGCAGTGAAGTTTGATTTGAGCATCTGCTCTGTGATGCTAAATTGACTTCAGGTGTGATCACAGCAGCAGGCTCTCCCCTTCATTACCACCTCATTACCACACAATTAAGTTAAACATTCAAAGAAACACCATTACAAGTACGAATCCTGTTAAATATTCGGGTAAAAAGTAAACATGACAGATCACTCCAAAGTCCGCAAAACGCACAGGTTCGTTACATGAAAGAAAACAAATCTGTGTGTTTGTTAATTAGTGTTTTATGCACTCCATGAGTGTTTTCATTTTATATAATTGTACATTATATTATAATGAAAAGGAAGAAGGTGAGAGGGTAAAATATACCATCTGGATGATGATGAAACGGACGAGATAAAGCAGGTGCCAAACGGTGCGCGCTGCTTTGCGCTCTGGTTTGTCCAGCAGAGGGGAATTTCCAATAATAGGAATTTTTCTTTTTTTTTCTTTCTTTCTAACTAATGAAAACCTTTTTATTTTTATGAACTATATTTTTTGATTAAGATCTAATTTTTTGAAGCGTCAAAAAATATTTTTTTTTGTTTACTTACCGTCTGCATTCACAACAGAGCTCACCACAAGACAAAGCAGGCATCCAAAGAGCAGTGACTGAACATATGGATAAAAACGAAGCAGCATATTTTTCTTTTCTTTTTCTTTTCTCCTCCTCGGCTTGTAATCTTTATATGTGTAAAATTTGTCCAAAAAGTTCCAGATGACTTCACAAACTTGCAGCTTGCAAAGTGAACTCCTGCTATGTCCCCTCTGACCGGCAGGAAGGTAAGAGGCTTGTTAACACAGTGAGGATGTGAAAGAAAGCGGCTGCAGCAGCGGCTGAGGAGCGAGGCGCAGTTTATCTCCGCAAATAGTCGCACTGGCAAGCAGATGGAGCACCTGTGTGAAAACTCGCGCGTCCCCGTTAGTAAATACGTCACGGTAGAAAATTTTGAGGGTGGGCAGAGCTGCCCCTTTACATGGAGAGAGAGAGAAAGAGAGTATGGAGCGTAAGCTGCTGCTTGATGGTGACGCTGAAGTATAAAAATGTAAGGGAGTGTGCTTTTATGTTGCACAGTGACACTTCACTTCCTATTTATGGACAACATTTAACCCCCAGTGCCTGTTAAAGGACGTCAGGTTTAGTACATCCAAATGGAGCTGATCCTTTGAGCGTAATAATCTTAATTAAGGTGCAGCATCTCCTCTGCTGTAGGCCAAACGTCTCTCTATTGGATGGTGTGTGTGTGTGTGTGTGTGTGTGTGTCCCATTTGGTGAGTGAGATAAAGACAGATGGCCACCACATACAGAGCTTTTTTTTTTTCTTTTTTTTTTGGAGCATTCAGCCTTTGTTTCAAAGAATCTGCAGGTGAAGATAACAACCCACACATACAGGGTCCACAGTAGTAAACCTAAATCTGAACTAAAAACCCAATGAAAATCCTTAGCCACGCAATAAAAGCTATATCACAGTGTGCACATATGTGTTCTTCAAATGAAATGCTCACAGCTTCTGCAGAGAGGTGGTGTGCATAGAAGCATTAAGCCTTCAGCTATGAGACTATATGGTCATTTACAGACAGTGATGAGAGCAAAAATGGAAAAATATCAAGAGCTCAGCCTGGAGGTCATATTGAACTTGAGATGTCAGAAGTTGTGAATTTTAGAAGAAAACTATTGGACCGTGTTTCTTCTTACAGCATGAGTTTGTTTGTTAAGTTGCAGACAGGATCAGACATTCACATCCAGATGTGTAAGCGGTCAGCGTCATGGTGATGGCTTCTGTTTAGTATGTTGTAGATCACACACTATCAATAACTTTTGTGTGTGTGCATGTAAAGATGCAAACTTGAATGTTGCCCATTTTTGTAAGTGTGGAGTGACACCTTTATTTTGGATTCACACATACTCTCTTTTCCATTTTCATAATTCTTTGTGGTTCCTTTGTCCCACATGGAGTCACGTGTGCCGCAGTTCATTTTTAAATCTCCCACTTTTTTTCCCCCCTCCACTGTATGGATCTGTCACATTGTTTCATACTGCACTCTTTCATACTTTCACAGACATCCTCTTCAGAGGGTTGGATGAGGAGATCAGGTGGTTCTTAGGATCCTGAGTCATGCACATGGGGGAGACTATTTCTGGAGAGCTGGGGGTCGCACAGGAAAGGGAAGAGTGATGGCGAGCAGGAGAGAGACAGTGATTCACACCTGCTCCGTCTCTGAGAGGATGGTGAGAATTATGTTTGCTGCAGGTGTCCGGGGAGGCCTTTGTTGCACATCCAGACATCACACAGGTGTGTAATCTCATAGGATTTCAGTACACACCCATTAGCCAATCTGAACTGCTGAAGTAAACACACACACACACAACCACAAGATTGCTCTGAGTATGTGTGAGACCGTTGACTTCCCATGTGAGACATGTACTGTCAGAGTGAGGTGTAGTGCAGGTGTGTGATTGACTCAGAGGAAATCAGTGGTCATATTGGAGGAGACTGGGGGAGGTAGGGGGTTTGTCTCCATGGCAACAGCCTCCAGAAATCTGAAAGAGTGAGAGGTGGGGTCCAGCAGACAAACAGAACCGGCTCTGAAAAACAAGTGCAAATCTAAATTCACCAGATTACAGTGTGTGTGTGTGTGTGTCCAACTCTGTGAACATCAAGAGCTGATGTGCACTTTCCACGTGAAAGATTCTACAGAAACATGGCTGTGCGTGGATCTGTACGTCATGAGTGTTGTCACTGCGATCATCAGGACACATTCAACACTGAGCTGTCATCCACAGCCGAATAAGGACGAGTAGGGCGTGTAGCTATTCAAAGAACGGAGTTAATTAATTTGACTGTCGATGAGAGATTGTTAATTAACCATGCAATGCAGTGGGATGAGGTGGCACAGGGATTAAAAATGCAATACATGGAGATCAAAGGCTGCATTTTTAGGAGAAAGACTCTAATGTGCATGCATATGGTTTGCTGAAAAATCAATGTAGTTTGTTGAGCTTCAACTTATAGCTTAAACAGAAGATGTCCAATCTTATTGTAATGAAATCAAATACAGAATATTTGTGAGTATAGAATAATAGTGTGTGTAGATGAGTTTCATTACTCACTGAGTGTTAATGCATTGTACTGAATCACTTTCAAGGTTTCAGCTCCACTGTGCATCATAAAAAATCAACCAAAAGAAGTAGAAGAGAAATAAGTTCAAGACATTTCTTCTTCTGTTATTTTCATCCCTAACAGCCTGATAATAAAAGAAACTGTGATGCTGTTTATCATTGGCTAAAAGAAAATAACAGAGAAGGTCACTCCTGCTATCTCTGCATGTTCTGTCCCATTTCCTCTAAAGTATACTGTATTACAAGAGTAAACATTGTGTCCTTGTTCTGTACAGGATGAACAGAGACGAAGCTGGCTGTGTAAGGACGCCCCCTAGCGGTGAAGAGGATGAATACCCACAAAGATATTTTGTGCTGGATGTGTAACTCCAATCTGTCTACAAAACCTGCATCAATAAGAGAAATAGAAAAGATAGAAGAGATAGAAAAATAGAAAAATATCAGGCATTAAAAGTCATCAGTGTTGTCAGGTGAATTAAGAACTGAAAGTAAAACTATAGGCTACAGAATAGATGCGTCTTAATTTGAATTTTTGAAGACTATTGAAAACGCTGTAGGTAATTATATTATATAACAGATGTGAGGGTTTCCCTTCCCTCGGTATTCGGGTTCGTGTCAGGTCACGTCTCGGTGCCGTGCGTGGATCTGCTGTTCCGGTGAGAGGGCCCCGCTTTTCTTCGTCGTTATTTCCACAGATCTCCGCAAGAACCCCACAATCAAAACAAATCGACCACGCGTGCTTTTCCCGCAGCAATGACGTCACGTCGCCCCTCCTCCTTTCACCCCCGCAAGTAAACAGAAAACGGCGAGGAAAGCGGATCGTGTCAGTCGCTGTATGCGCGTTTAGATGCGGGGAACGTGCGGCAAAGCGTGAAAACGGACCCGTGTGCGTGTTTTTCTAGTGAAACTGCGTGAGGTTGTTTCAGTGCCAGCTGACTTGCGCCGAGGCGATGAGGGGAGAGGCGGAAGTGAAGTCACTTGACAGACCGTCCATGTTATTATTGTTATTTTTGGCAGCCCTGTGATGAGACGGGCTGGGGAGCCGCAGCTCTCCGAGACGACGAGTGTTACCGACACCGCAGGACCGACAGCGCCTCACTGACCCGGAGACAGGAGCCTCGCTGGCGGCTGGGGAGGCGGAGGAGGAGGAGGAGGAGGAGGGGGAGGGCGTGAAGACCCAGCTTCAGCTCGGCTCCTACACTCCGACCGAGCAAAAAATAAAACGGCGACAAAAACAATAATCGGCTCGACTGGTGTGTGTGTGTGTGCGGTGTGCAGCAGGGACGATCCGCCGCAGACATGAACGGCATCACCAAGGGCCGGTTCGAGGTATGACACAGAGTGGACCAGCAGCGGGTTGTTTCTAGTAGACGTGGGAGTCGTGGGCTTGTATAAGTGTGTGTGTGTGTGTGTGTGTGTGTGTGTGTGTGTGTGTGTGTGTGTGTGTGTGTGTGTGTGTGTGTGTGTGTGTGTGTGCGTTTGTTTGTTTATGTGCTCCTAATTTAACTTGAGGCGTTTTGTTGGTCAAGGGTAATCCGAAATCCTGTTGTTGTCCTGCAACAACATGGAGCTCAGGACTGCGGGACAGGAGGGCTGTGGCCGAGGAGAGTCAATATATCAGGGCCGGGACTGGCTGAGGTTACAGGGCTTTCAGGAAGAGGGTGGGTAATGTTGTAAAAACAGGCAGTGTACTGTGGGATGCATTCAATTAGTCATCACTTGGCAGATAACACTGTGACACCACCTGTAATACCTGTGAATGACAGGTGCCTCTGGAGGCTTGGTCGCTCTCTGTGTGAGACTACAGATCTGTAGTCCCTTCTGACTGCTGTCTGTAAATCATCTTCCATATATCCATGTTAATTTGGCAGGAAAGCGGTAAACACATTTTCAAAATGACTTTAAGTTTTTCTTGTGTCAGCCTATGTACAGTGCAGCATTACACAAATGCCCTTAACATTAAAGTTGTATGCATCCTTCATTTCCATATTTAGTCACATAATTTGATCTACTGATATGAGATTTTGTGCCCAAATGAAGGGGGGATGTAATGTTACCATGTGTTTGAAGCATTGGCTCTCTCTTTTGTCTTTGATGCTGTCTATATAATAACCAGAAGAGGGAAAGTCCAACACAAAGGCGACCAACCTGTAACAACACAGCGTAGTGTAACGTCTCTGGGCTTGCTCTGTGCTGTGGTGAAATCTGCAGGTTGATGCAGGTGAAGGTGCATTTTTTTTTGCATTTCCTGCAGTTTCACCTGACATTACAGGTGCTTTGTAATACAGATCAATATGGGAGGTGTCCTTTGGAAACACATGGCAGGTGATGAAACATCAAGCAGATGTTGAAAAACACCACCTCCATAAAAAGAACATACATCTATATTCATTTGCATTATGAAGGATGATCAGCTGAATGAAGTCGCTTTGACACTCAGGCCTTTGATTCACCACAATCATCATGTTTTGCTGTGTCAGCATTGTTGACATACTCTTCACCTACAGTCAGTTTTATCCCAAATGTTAATCAAACAGCGTTCATATTTGACTTGATGGTACTTTCAGGTGTTCACATGCTCGCCTGTGGTATGAACATGTGTCTGAATTAGAGCAGAAGGTGTTAACGGTGCTGATTTGTGTTGCCATATCAGTGGATTTCTGCACAGAGCTCTAAGCAGCTTAGATGAAAACTAGTTGTATGGTGGGAAACAAGCTGGTTATGTGTGTCACATTCAGTGGCAGGGTAAAGGGCTCGCAGGGGAGGACTTTACAATTAACGCCTGTCAGCCACTTGTTGTTGTTGTAGTGTAGGTTTAACAAGTAAACACAACACATAATCCAGATCTAATTTCCTCATAGTTGCTTTACTGTGGCAAATAGACCTTCTACCAAACAAGTTCCAAAGACTGATTTGCATGTTAGCCTTGTTGTACACTGTCTAGGAATCAGAGTGAGGCTGCAGAGAGGAGCTCCCTGCTTGGGAATGCTGCTCTTCTGGCATTTGGGAACAAGGGCACTAGAACGGCGAGGTGATAACTTTAATGAAGATTGCATGCCAGAAATATCTTTGAACCTTGATGCTATGATGAGTCTTCATGTCTGACTGAGCCTGCAGAACTACTTGTTTGGCACAAGTCTTAACTTTGGCCCTCTCTGTGTGGTGTGCCACCGCATGTCTGTTGAAGGACGGGGTCAGAGGTGAGTTATGTGTTGCAGAGGTGGTTTAGAATAAAGTCTAAATTTAGTTCTAAATCCTCAGAGAGACACTGAGTCAATATGCTGTGTGTTAACAGGTCAAGTTCCCATCATGCCATTCACTACCGTACATGTCTACACATCGGCTTGTTAACATGCTTTCATTTGTAGAGATGTCAGATCAGCAAAATAACTTTAGTTGATAATTAATAATAATTATCTTTCCTCCACTCTGTCTGCAGCTTCTCTGTCTCAGAATAGCATGTTTTCTTTACAAAAAAACTGTTGAATTTTACTTCCTGTTTGGCAATAGTCAACCCAGCAGAATGTGGATTAGCCACAAATCTTGTATGTTCCCCTCACACAAAAGTCTGAAAAACCTGAGGTGCGGGTGACTCCTCACCTTTTGGTGTGTCATGCCCGCTGTTGCCAACAGGAATAACAACAAGAAGCAACTTTAATGCAAATGTTTTCCTTACAAGCAAAAATTCTTTAGTTTTTAAACAACCCCAGCGGCTTCCTGTCTGTGTTTTTTGTTCAGTGCGTATCTGATAGAATTAGTTAATGTTAGCACTTGATAGAGGGGGTAGCTAACTACTGGTTCATTTAATTAACTGACAGCGTATGATCTTACACTTGTTTTTTTTTCCAAAGAGTTACGAATGCAGGTTTTTAAGAACTATTAAGAATCTTAAGGCCTCTTCATGTTTACCAGTTATCTCTATGACAATATACTCAGCTAACACACCAGAAAATGCAATAATGCATTTTTCAAAACAGGTATTTGCAGGGATCAGAAATGGAAAATGTGTTAACTGTATCCTAGAGCTATTGTTGGTCATAGTTTGTCAATAAGTTCAGATCTGTTTTTGTCTGCTGTGCTGTTACCTGAGATGTTAAATTACAAACCAGTTTAGTTAACCCTCTGCTGGACCTTAACTGGCACGGCTGCCGTTCTTTTGTCTTTTTGACCCCATTTCCTGTGATAATAACCTTTATTTCCTCTCTCTTCTTTTGCTCGGACTGTTTCTTTGTTTGCCTTTGTCTCGCTGCTTTCTCTGTTGAGGTTCCATGTGTCACGGAGCTCGGGGAAAGACATTTTCAGAATCAAACCTCTGCTCACCCCTGTGCTCTCCTCTCCTCTCCCTTCTCCCTTTTGTGTTTTCACCCCCTCCATTAGATACAGTTTCTGAGCCATGAGGATACAAGTGTATCACTGGCAGCGTGCGTGTCTGCAGAGGCACAGTGAATGTGGGTGTTTGCCGTAGTTTAAATTCATGGCTGAATGCGGCCCACCTGATCTAGAATGTTCTGCCTCTGTTCTTCACGCAGAGAGGTCTGAATTGAATCACCTGCGAGTGTGTGAATGTGTGTGTGCATGCGTGTCCCACTCAGCAGATGGCCAGACATCCAGTGAGTAGACTAATTGAGATAAGCATGCCAACAAGCTGACCAGGCTAACGGAATTATAAGCTTGTAAGGAGGGGGACATGGGAAGCCAAACGTAGCTCTGTTTATTAGCATAGCTTGAGGAAGTGATAGCTTATTGCTCAGCAGTAACTGTAAACATAGTCGGTCTGTTTTTATGAAACACTTTTAGCGTTGTTGACCATGTAAACCATGCGATCCTCGGGCTTGCTTGCTGCACTGATCTTGCACTGAATGAGGGTGTTTTGATTTCTCCCACAATTGTAATAGCTCGTTGCTGTCTCAGTGCACCTCAGACACACACAGACTTATTGCTCTTGTTTATCTTCTCTCTGCAGGTGTTCTCAAACAGCGATGAAGCCCCCATTAACAAGAAGCTCCCCAAAGAGCTTCTCCTTAGGTAAGATTGATAATGCACAACCTCCCCCACCCTACCATAAACAAATACACAGACACACACAGACACAACATCGCCTGGGAGATGGGCTTAGGTCAGGGTTACTCATTAGCTGAAGCAGCCTTGAACTGTGTGTGTGTGTGTCTTGTCACTATCCATGTGTGTTTTTTTCTGTGATGTATGTCAGGCACTAGCCTGGTATGAGGTTCTGTTAACTGTGTGACCTACAGACCAATATTTTGTCCCTCAGCAGCAGTACAAGGCCCATAAATCTGACGTCTCACACACACACGCACAGCAGAGTTCACCCTCCATGCAGATGTATATATGGATTATTGAGTGTGTGTGTGTGTGTGTGTGTTTACTTACAGGAATGTAACTTCATGCACCTCTACTACTACTGACACATGATGTGTTTATCTCTGCATGTTCGTGTGCATGTGTGAAACACTTGTAGTCCTATGCAAAGTGTATGTCTGTGTATGTGTGCTATAAATAGCTTGTCTTAGCTGGTGGGGAATTCCGCAGTGCTGTACTCCATCTGTGCTCCACTGAGACTACCAGTACACCCATTCCAATCAGCACACTTTCACTGGTGGTGGACAGAAAGAAAAAAAAAAAGCTACTCACAAGCTACTAGCAAGCTGCAACCCATGACCTACTGTCACATGTGTCATGCTGAGATAGTTACACAACATCAGCTGTGAGGAAGAGTCATTGTGATGGCAGTAAATCTTGTTTTTAAAGCATGGAAAGTGGGTTGACTGGAGTGTTTTTTTAATTTTTTTATATGTAATTTTGTTATACCCTGCCACTGCTTTACACTGATTATGTTGTTCCTGTAGCTTTTGTGTCTCTCTCTGCAGACTTTTAAAGGCAACAATCACATGTATTAGAAACTTATTTAAAACAGCTTTCTTTGAAATGATTGTTTATTCATTAAAACAGGTGACAGTTCAGGGCGCCACCAGTTCAGCAGTGTAGGACTGACTTGTTTTTGCATTGCAGTGTGAACAGTTGTAATGCAGGTTAACAAAGCATGAATATAAACAGTGCCATAATGTGAAGGAACTTTAACTGACTGACAAGCTTCACAGAGAGTGTGTGTGTGTGTTTGTCGACTGGATCAGGGTCTTCTTACCCAGAAGCACTGACTCAGCACTTTCCCCACCACCCAAATTCATGGTCATGAGTTGTTGCTATGGCAACCAGTCCCTGGACTCGTGGCGAGGGCTCGCCTCTCTCTCTTATGTAGCCATGCTTGAAGGGCCAGGTGTACATTCTGTCAACAAATGGGATTGCACTCCATTAAAATCCTATTATGTACGATGTCCAAAAAAACAAGCATATCAAGGCAGGATTTGACAGCGCAATCAAAGGCTATAAGCTCTTTTTTTATGTTCTGCCTGTGTTCAGAGGCAGCGCTGGAGCCTCTGTGTGTGTGTATTAAAGATATATTATATCATCTTCTTCCCATCCTGTGTAATGAAAAATACAAACTGTCTGTATGCAGTGGTCTCTCTTTTTTATTTAAAAAGAATTCTCAGCTGTTATTCTTTTATTATCAATTACAAACGTCAGACAGGTTAACAGGACTCGCATAATGAGATTGACTGATCGCTTCCCTTTGAGTATGATTAACAGAAGTCTTCTGTGGGTAGTAAAAAGCCTCTCTCATACATAATGGAAAGTCAGATTGTATTTGATTAAAACAGACAGTCAGTCAATGATCAGCGTCATGGCCATTAACCAGTTATTAGAAGAAACTGATTGATCTGGCCAGCAAACACACGGAGGGTTGCTTATATGTCCATGTATTAGTCTGTGTGTGAAAGTGCATGCGTGTGTCTGTGTGTATCTTAGTGTTGCTTTGTCAATTGTAGGCATGTAACTCCTGCACACAAGACCCTGATATAGATTAAGCAGACATGTCCCAACATGCCCTGTTTTAACGCACATCAAAACACACAGCCTTTGTCTGCGTCTATATGAAGGAAACAATGGCCAGCTCCTGTTTCCTGGGGTTAAAAGGACATTCAGACCCCAGCTGCACTCAAAGCTTTGGCAATGTGACAGTTCTCTGAATGCCTGAAATTTTCTATAGATTTCACCTTTTATGTCTCTTCTGTAAACAACAACAGGCCATTAAATAAACACAGAGAACTGAGAGAAGAAGGTTTTATATATTCAGTTTCACATATACATGCGTTCATGTGTGTCCTCCTGTACATGTATATAGATATTTGTCTGTCAGCCTGTCTGTGGCCTTGCCTGTCTGAGTGCCAGAGATTACTCATTGGCAGATTAATGGATTGAGCTGACCCAGTAGCCCGCTGCATGCAGCCCTTTGTGGCTGACCGGCCCACAGCTCAAACACTGCCTGTCTGTGGGGCTCTCCTGCCACCAGCCAAACACAGGGGATTCTTCTGTATTCCCACACATATAATAAAAACACACATATGTTCACTACAGACACTCAAACAGAAACTCAGAGATTACTCATGTTTCCTTTTTGTCTTCTTTTCTAGAATATTCTCCTATCTTGATGTGGTTACACTCTGTAGGTGTGCCCAGGTATCCAAGGTAAGCACCAAACAGACGCTTCCAAACCAACATGTGAACTCACACACTCATTGCTCCAGCTCCAGTGTATTCCTGTAAGGAAAATATTATCTCTTTACCTGTAACAAAGCACAAAGTGTCTTTCTGTGATACAAAAACGTTATAATGTTCTCTCTGGAGCAGACCTTTTGGTATCATTTTTATTGCACACAAATTAGATTAGAACATAAATTGTAACCTGCTTGATACTCAGTTTGCAGGACCAGGCCTTCAGCAAAAATGCAAAAATGTGGCAAGAGCTCCACACAACCCTAAAAAAAACGCCAGAGATAATCAGCTCTCCCATTTCTCTTACTCTCTAATTGATGCTTACTAAAACCTTCAGCTAACTGTGTTACCTCATAAGGTCTCCCAGTGAAGCACTTCAAGAGTATTCTAGCTTTTTTTTTTTTTTTTTTTAAAAAGAGTCTTTTCATGACTCCCAGTGCAACGGTCTAGAGGGAAAGAGGCCAGGATGCGATACAGATACTGTGTACACAACCCCAGCTTTACTGTAGAGTAGAGGCTGACCTACTATGTTCATCAATTCTTGATGGATGTCATGATAAAAGAGTTCTCCACCACCTCTGTCTGACCCACTTGTTCGTCTCTCTCCACAACCTGTCTGTCACCCTCTCAGGCGTGGAATGTCCTGGCGCTGGATGGTAGTAACTGGCAGAAGATTGACTTGTTCAACTTCCAGACAGACATAGAGGTGAGGGTGTGTGTTTATCAGATGGAGAATAGGCAAAAAAAAAGTGAGTGGACAGTATTTCTTTATGTGTGTGCGAATCTGAATGCTTGTTGAGTAGCTATTATCCAGCCCAAGGCTTAGTGCTGGGTCAGTAGGCTTTGGTGCCGACCGTGACGTCACAGCTGATCCTCTGTCCTTTGGCCCAAGTCATGTTTCTCTCTCTCTCTCTCTCTTCACCCCCCCCCCCTCTCTGCCCCTGTGTGTCTCAGGGGCGGGTGGTGGAGAACATTTCCAAGCGATGTGGAGGCTTCCTGAGGCAGCTCAGTCTCAGAGGCTGCCTGAGTGTTGGAGATGCCTCCATGAAGTGAGATTATTAATATGTTCCTCATTATCAAAAGTCATGCTCTTGTTAGGTGATTATTTGCTGACTGTCTCTGTGTGATTGTGTATAATGTTTATAGTTTTGTATTCCTTTATTTCCCCAGGGCTTTTTAATTCCATTTAACCCCACTTGACTGTGTAAACACAAAAAAACAAAAAAAGGATTGTGGTGGTTTTGTTTTATTCAGAATACCTCTATCAGATTTTTAAACAGCAGATTTAAATGAATACATGCTGTTCTTTGGGGACAACAGATTTTGTATAATGACTGTGAGACTCCCTGGGGTCTGTAGATGATTCTTAATTGCCTCCCGAGCAATTCTTATTTATTCAATGAAGCAACTCGAGAGATCCTTCCTCCTCACTGTCGGCTTCTTTCCCAGGACATTTGCACAGAACTGCAGAAACATCGAGGTGTTGAACCTGAACGGCTGCACTAAGATCACAGACAGCACCTGCCTCAGCCTCAGCAAGTTCTGTTCCAAACTCAAACAGTTAGATCTCACCTCTTGTGTGTCCATCAGCAACCACTCCCTTAAGGCGCTCAGGTAACACCCAGCTTTACAATCTGCACAGTGTTCCTGTTTTGTTTTTTGTTTTGAGGAACTAATAAGTGAGTATGTGTTGTGTGCACAGTGATGGATGCAGAATGCTGGAGATATTAAACCTGTCATGGTGTGACCAGATCACACGTGATGGAATCGAGGCCCTAGCCAGAGGCTGCGCTGGTTTACGAGCACTGTTCCTCAGAGGCTGCACACAGGTACAGTCACGGCTGTGTGCATGTGCAGTTTTATATTTATTTCAAGACCATTAATTATTAAGCCGAGGAACAATTAAAAACAAACCACAAGAAACTCAAAAGCACTTCTTATGTGGTCAGATTTTTTATTAAGTACTAAACCCTACATGGCACACTTATTTCCCAGAGCTTAAAAATGGCCGAGCTGAACGTTATGTGTTGTATTCTGTAGTTTTATAGCTTTAAAATAAACAAAAAAATAAAACATCCTCCAATTCTGCACAAATCTGAACAGATTTTCCCCAAGATATCTGTGTCTTCATTGATAACACAATGCTGTTTTTTTTAAACCCAGCTGGACGACGGGGCATTGAAAAACCTTCAGAAACACTGCCCAGAGCTCACCACCATCAACATGCAGTCTTGCACAGTAAGACTAACATAGAGGTTGTGGGTAGATAAGGCTGATTTGAATACAAGCCAGTGTTTTTTGTAATTTGCTTTGCCTTTCTGTTACCTGCAGCAAATAACAGATGAAGGCCTGCTCAGTCTGTGCCGAGGATGCCACAAGCTACAGATCCTCTGTGTGTCCGGCTGCAGTAACATCACTGATGCCTCTCTCACTGCACTGGGACTTAACTGTCCCCGACTCAAGTAAGGGACACACACACAGACAAGTCCAATTTCTTTTCAGAAATGGCTCAAAAATTGCTGTTTTTAATCAACATTTTTTAGATAAACAACAATAATTGTTTTGTGTGTGCATCTGTTTTCTAAGGATCCTTGAAGCTGCACGTTGCTCCCATGTTACGGACGCTGGGTTCACTGTGCTGGCCAGAGTGAGTTTGACTTGTTTTTTTTTCTGTCTACAAACCTATAAAAATCTATTTCACTCGCTTATCTCACAATATCATCTGTGTATCTTCACAGAATTGTCATGAGCTTGAAAAGATGGACTTAGAAGAATGTATTTTGGTAAGAGAATTTATGCTTGTATTAATAATGAATTTGAAATGATCCTTTTATCAAAGTCTGTGAGATTGTGTACATGATGTACAGACTGGGTGGGGTGGGAGCAGTCATGTTGTCTGAGAACTTATATAACCTTTGACAAAAAGCAGAGATTTGTAGAGAGAGGAAGTGACACAGAGAAAAAAAAGGTTTTATCAGTAGGATTCAGACACAGGCCTCCAAAGACTTGAGAAGCGAGCCTCTCAGCTGTCCCTGGATATATGAGAACAGTACGTTAATCAAGCTTGTCCTCTCCTCAGGTGACAGATAACACCCTGGTTCAGCTGTCAATCCACTGCCCTCGCCTGCAAGCACTGGTAAACATTTACATCTGCATAACATGACTTTATCCCAACACTCTATGTGTGTGCATGTGTATGCCTTATTTGATGCTTAATCCATCTATTTATTTTAATCAAATAGTCCCTATCTCACTGCGAGCTGATCACGGATGACGGCATCAGAGCTCTGAGCAGCAGTACCTGTGGCCAAGAGCACCTCACAGTGGTGGAGCTGGATAACTGCCCCCTCATTACTGATGTGACTCTTGAACACCTGAAAAGCTGCCATCGCCTGGAGCGCATTGAACTCTACGACTGTCAGCAAGTCACCAGGGCTGGTATCAAACGCATCAGGGTCAGTAGAAAAACTGTTTCTGATCACTCTGTTTTTGTAGGGGATGGTAAAAGTGGTTTTACAACACATCTCTGCTCTACGTTGATCTAAAAATCATAGTTATGCCTAGAAGTGCTCTCATCTTGTACGTGAGCTTTTGTATTGATGCATCTCTTTCATACACAGGCCCACCTCCCTGAGATCAAGGTCCATGCCTACTTTGCCCCAGTGACACCCCCTCCCTCTGTACATGGAGGTGGCCAGCGTCTGTGCCGCTGCTGCATCATCCTCTGACAGTGGAGGGCCAGGGGGGGCCACCTCTGTCTACAGGTCCTGCTGCTCTGATATGGGCTGAAATGGGGTGGGTTGGGGACTGGGGGTAGGCGTAGGGGAGAGGAGGGGCTGGACCCCACTCACTCAATAAATAGACTGATCGCCGCTGATCCCTGATCAGTTGAACCCGCCCCTTCTCTCTCCTCTCTTGCTCACTGATCAGGACTGCAGCAGCCCCGAGATATGGTGTGGCAGGGTGGGAGGAAGGAACATGGATGGATGGACTCTGTCTCTCTTTTCTCTCTCTGGCTCACATTTTCTCTCTTTCTCTGTCTCTCTCACTGTAAAGACAAAAACAGATTCTCCACTCCATCTCCTCACACCCCTGACTTCCTACTTGCGAGGGTGTAAAGGACTGTATCTGGACAGCTGTAGCTGGAGGGATGGCATATGATCTATGGAGCTGCAATGCATCATATTCAAACTAAGCTAAAAAAAAATGACAACATGTCATCGTGGAAAATAGTTCACTCTCTGTGGAGTATCATCTCAACCAATCACGTGACACCTCTACGTGACCATCCTGTGATTCATTCTGCTTTGAACAATAAACACACAGCGAGGAGCGAGAGGAGAGCTGGGCTGTGGGTGAAAGGCAGATCCTCTGGATATAAACAGTGAAGCTTTGGCACAGTCAGCTCAGCTCTGCAGCATAGAAGAGTGGTGGGGGAAACAAGGAAGTACAAAATAGGACAATGTGACATATTTGTGCATCTGAGAAACTTCTGTTGAAGAATTTGATTCTGTTTGTACAGAGAATGTTTTGCAATGAAAAAAATACATTTATGGCAACTCACTCAAACAAAAATTGGGGAAGGCCAAGAAATATTTCCTTTTTTTCCTTTTTTTCAGTGCTTAATGTAATTGTCCATGCCTGTCTATTCAGAGAGGGAGATATTCTTGTCTTTCTTTTTGAAATGTAAAACTGTTGCTGTTTGACAAAAAAAAAAAAAAGGACCTATGATTCAGATCCTCAGTGTCTAAAAGCGTTATGTTGACACTGTATGCTGCTGGGATGAGTGGCCTCTCCTGTGTACTGCGTGGTTGTGTTGGCTTGTAGGCCCTGATCCAATCCTGTCAGTAGCTCTGTGCACTAGCTCCTACTTGACTACTTAAGCATTTGTTTACATCCTGGATTAGGTTAGCATCACAGACTAACTTGTTTACATGAACAGGCCTCCTGTCCCCTCCTGTCTATTCTGAGTGAAACTGAATATTTTACTAATACAACTGTGGCATACACACTGTTTTTAAGTGGGCAATGATGTCCATTATTCAGATTTATTGCTGTGTAATATCAATCAGGGCTATTACTGGTGTATCTTTGCTTCAAAAGTGAAAATTTTCTTAAAGCCAAGATAATGTGTGTGCAAAGGCACCTCAACTTTTGACAATCACAGGACTTCATGTATTTGATCACTAATTTAGTGTAGTTTGGTGTACTTGTCAATTCACTGATGGTGTAGGATGCTGTAAAATGAATTGGCTATTTTCAATATACTCAAAAAAGCTTTAGGTCACATGCAGCGCATCATTTTTTAGAATTAGAGCTGGACACAGGTTTGTCTAAAATGGGCTGATTAAATATTGTTAATTGACCCCTAACTAATTGACACTCATCCAAACTAACAAAACGTGACAACAGGAATTTAAAATGCACTTTCAAAGGCCCCAGGACATTTACTTACCTTCATACTGACACTCCTTCTGATCAACAGGATTATCTGCCTTACCGTGCAGGTGACTTGGTAGGAATTTCCCCACTTCTAAAAATACATTAAAAAAAGCAGCTTGTAATAGTGTACTAAACAACAGACTGGCAAATGCTGTGTAGTGCCAAGTGCTCAAAGACTGGGGAGACTGGCAGGACTATGGATAGGACTGAAATGACAGCAGACAGGAAAATGACGAAAGACTCAGATGAACTCAGATACATGGCTGACTTGACTGGCTGTGACACAAATGCCCTCTGTTTGACAGCTGTTTTAACAGTTTTATGTTTAAGAAAATAAAGAAACAAATGAAAAAATAAACAAATGAATAAATAAAGGTGACTAATTGTAAACGTGCCTTGTCTCTGCAGTGTGAATTGTCTCTAAATATGTAAGTACTATACCAGTAGTTAACTGCGGCAAACCTGCTGTGCATTCTTTCAACCGCCAGATGGCACCGTAGAGCCATGTAGACGGCTGGCACGCCCACATAAACTTTAAGTGGATACTTGACCTCACATAAAACAGAAAAAAAATGTAACGATAGGTAATGACGCGATACACTGTATTTTAGTTACGTATGTGTATGTATGTCCTCATTTAAGCACGGCCGGATAGCACCAAATACTTGTTTACTTTACATTTTACATCAGGCACATTCTCGGGCAGCCCTGCGGTGGGCGAAGACCCAACGGCCTGATCGTTGATCGGTTGCGCCTCCTGATGAACTGCAGTCCCGGCAAAGCGCAGGCTTTCAGCGCCTCTTAACGGGTCTGACACCACCGCGCAAACTCTGATTATTTCGGGATTAGAGAAGAACCAGTTACGGCGGGACTGGATATAAGCGCTTGTTGTGGAAGTTTGGTGTAACTTTCCCGCAGACTGAGTCGACTGCAGAAACACTTTTTGTGGTCATGGACTAGGAGAGTGGAGCCGGGCGCTGGGCCTGTTCGTTAGCTAGCTGAGCTAACTAGCTCGGTGCTAATTTTGTTAGCATAACAGACACCTACCGGTGCTGTTAGTTTTTTTTTTTTTTTGCCGAGTGTTTATAACAAGGAAACCTGCGGGGATCTCTACATTTACACATTCGACAAGTTTTGACAAGTTCATTGTGAGCTAACGTTGTAAAACTAGCGAGCAACGTCTTTGTCGCACCAACACAATAAAGTCAAGGTTTGATTTGTGGGCTAAATTAGTATTATTTTCATAAGATATTTTATGTTGATGACCAAACAGCAGTTAGGCGCAGTCCACACCGCACTGCTTCTCTCCTCCACAGGATTACAGTTCACAACTCTTGACTTTCACAGCCCATCACACCGACCCCAGTCTCCTGTCTTTGGCCGGCTTCCGTGGCTGGCCACAAGGCACTGAGTGCCCAATGGAGGACCATGACAACATGGACTATTTTTACCAGCAGGTACTGCAGAAAGATGTTACCCGAAGATTGCAGGTCGGCCAGGATTTAATTGACTACCTGAACGACCCGCACCGCTCTCCGGACGTAGAGCAGGATAAACCTCGACTGGATAAGACCATAGATGAGTTAACGGGATGGGTGAATTCAAGCAATTTCAAGGTGAGAAAAATAATCTCCAGTCATTTTATACGTGTATTGCAGTGTCCCTGTAAGCATGTGTCGTATTCCCTCTGTATTCACCCCACTTTAATTATTATTGTTACATTTGTTGTAAGAGGAAGACTTAATGAAATCAGATATTCTGTATTAATCTAAACCAACGCATAGGATTTTATATTTGTTCACATTTGTATTTCATTTTCTCATCAAACCCAAAAAACAGGGGTAGGTTTTTTTTTGGACAGTCTTGTAGTCTTGGTTCTGGTTCATAGGAAGCAGACATTTTTAAATTTCCTCTGTCCCAGTGACAGATGAGTACTTTCGCAGGGCATTCCCGTGGTTTGTTGGGGTTTGACTGTCTGTGCAAAGGAGACCTATTGTCAGGACTGTAGACTACTGGAGCATAGGATGGGATGGGGGAGGGGCTACAAGACGCATTGTTACTTCATCCATCCCTTTCTCCTTCTCTCTTTTCTCTCATATATCCTTCAGTTTTTCTCTCTTTGTGTCCAATGTGTTTGCGTGAGTGAGAGAGAGAGAGGGAGACAGTCTTGTTTGCAATACTTGCCTTATCTCAGAAACCCTGGAATGTGACGTTTTTGCCAAGGCATCAGTCCAATCCCGTCAAATCAAAACAGTCTGAACACTTTTTTAAGCCCTGCTGTAATCTGACTCCCAAGTTGCTTTTTTTTTAGAACTGATTAGCCCTGTCTGCACTGACATGCAGGGCTCAGCAAGACTCTTGAGAGAGAGTTGAAATGGTGTGCTCAGCAGAAGAAAGAATTGTCAATCTCTTGAATACATGTGGTGGAAAATGCCAGTGTGTCAGAGATGGCAGACATATTGATAAACGTAGGTTAAGATCTTGAAGATCTACTTAGTATGAGTGTGAACTCTTTTCTTTTTATGATATGTCTTATTGTGCTTCCTGATGCTATTGTTAGTTGTGGTCTGTTGCTTCCGGCCACCACAACTTCCATCTCTGGCTGTCAACTAAAACTTTTCATTTTGCCCAGATTTGTGATGACACACATGGTAACTTGAGCTCAGATCATTGCTGGGCAGTGATGTGCATGTCAAATGTTACCCTCCAGAGGCCTTGATACAGCATGCTTTTAGCAATGCAAAGCAAAAAGGTAGGCGGGGTCAGCTGGAAGCAAGATGCTGAGTCAGCACAGCGAGAGCAAAGAAAGGAGAGATGATGCAGGGGTTGCAAGAAGAAGAAGAAAACACAGGTGGCATTATGGGATAAAGAGTTGGTTGAAAACATGTTAGATGACTTGTTGTTGAGCCCATACAGTATTTCTTCTGTCTCTCTATAGTGTGCAGTTTGCATGCCTCACTTGTTCCTTTTCAAACAGTTAATTTCACCGCCATTCTTCCCGGTACTAGCAGGCCTGGCTTATACAGGATGTGGTGCCTATTTGAGAACATTAATACTGCATGGTGCATTTATGGGCAGCAGCTGGTCCAGATGACTGGACAACTACACAGTCCAACTGCATGTTTTGTATAAATTGTATGTGATCTAATAATAAATATCAGACTTGTGACAATTTCATGAAATTGTGCTATAACAAGTGATCTCACATCAAAAAGAGCAACACACCAAAGCCAGAATTGTGTGAAAATCTACCTCTGCATCAATATGTTCATGTCTCCATGAAACAATAACATGAACATATTTTTTTTGTTGGCCTGGAAACAGTCAAGCTGAAGTCAGGGTCACACATTATTGTCATATGCTTGGGTATTGTTCACATTGGAGTCAGTACTGGTGCCTGCCAAGATTTCTGGTGTAATGCAGAAGAGGCCCTTAAAAGTAGAGTTTGGTATCCAAACCAAAACACTGCATGAGTAAAAGGGGAGATACAGGTGCTTATGTCTTCTCTTCATTGTCATCAACCTCAGCAATAACAACATCTTAGTTCTGAGTCAGTAAAAAACGTGTTATAATTAAAATGTATCTCCTCTGGGTGCTACTCTTGAGTCTTGGCTGCACTTTTGATCCTTAACTCATTTTAAGCTTCTCTAGAATCCAGAGTAAACCCTCTACATGGTATGCTTATTAGGAGACTAAGCCACCCTGCGTACTAACCTGAGCCTTCACAAAGAACCATTCATACAGGGCTAAATATTTACAGTTTTTTCCCAACATACATAAGTGGGGCTGACATTTGCTTGTGACACATGTGTGTTTGTGTGGGTCAGAGTTACTCAATCACATGTCTCATGTCTGAAATAGGTTTTTGGAATATCTAAGTGCCTATTTATAAAAAACCTGCTGTCACCTGCCTCAATGATTACCGCCCTGTCGCTCTGACACCAGTAATCATGAAGTGCTTTGAGAGGATCGTCTTAAGTCACATCAAGGACGTCATTCCTGCTACTC
>JAVQJX010127691.1:0-10431 GCA_036025115.1 Ambassis agassizii
TACTATGACTGCATATTACACAGTGTGTCCATTCATCAAAACATAAAAACACATATTTTAGGCTTATGGCACTGCATGGCCAGATGAAATATTTCACCCAACATAATTATGTTACATGACAGTTTTTTTCCCAGTATGACTGCATCATTAACTAATTCCTCTTCTAAGGTCACTTAAATTTTTCACTGTCCACATACAGTATACCTTTTAGAAACACATACCCAACATACTACATATACAGTATATACGTATAGAAATCATTCATGATGAATTCCCCTCTGATGCTAAACACAAAGGGAAGTGAGGTTATTGGTGCTGAGGCAACCATTCCGCTGCAAGACACAGCTCAAGTCCCAATAAATTATATTTACTTTTATACTCAATGTCAACTTTTTGTGCCAAAACATTTGAGGAATGTGAGCTTCATTAAAATCAGTGTACAGTGATGGCCAGTGTGGTCGATGCTTTGATAGTAAATATTTCCTTCCAATGTAGAGTCCCATGCTTTTTTTTTGCAGTTTGAACTTTTCATTGTAGAACACCATCTTTTTCCAATGTTGAGAAGGGTCTGCCCACTGTAACCATGCTGAACACAAGCACTGAACTGAAATGTTTCTATCAGCAAAAAGGACAAGGTCATTTCCTTCACTTTATACACATGCTACTGCTAGGACTGCCTGCTGCTTCTTTCACCTACTCTTAATTAAACACTGTATTTATACTGCTGGTGCACTCTTTGTCACAATGATGTCATCCACAGCAGTGGCGAAGAATATATCACTGTGCGACCTCTCTGGTGACTTCTGGGTTTTAGATGTAAAAGATAATGCATGCATGACGGGCCATGTGACATTACATTTCATCCAATGAGGAGCATGTGATGGTAAGATAAAGGATAGGATCATCATACTGTAAAAGATGGCATTGCCATGACAGTGATTTCAGCAGTCCTCCGAATATTACAAAATATTGGAGGTCATGATGTGTTCCTGTGGGTAAATGTCTCATCCTCCCAAGCCATTGGTGGTTTGGTCCCACCTTTGGCTTTAGGATTTTTCAAAATCAGCAGTTCATTTTCCACATGGGCCTCACATGCTGTGTCTCCTGTGTCAATCTTACAACCACTTCAGCCCAATGATTTTTGACACTTTAAATGTAAAACATCTGAGCATAGTTCATTAATAATCTCTACTTTGTAGAACATATCCTGAGCTAAATTATAAAGAAATATGACACAGCTTGATGCTGGTAAAAGAAGTGTTGGGATGAGGAGTCCTGATACTGTTTTGTTTTTGTTTCACACTTGCTCTTTCCTTCCTGAACTTCCTCGGGGCAGCTTTGAATGCTGTTGTTGGATCAGTTCACCTGCTGAAAACACAGTATGTCTGAGGCCATCTTCACTGTTGAGCTTTCCCAGTGACTCTTTAGAAAGATGCTCCATCAAACTTCACAGCAGCCAAGGCTTGAACTGAAAAGGGAAAACATCACTCATTATTACTGGTTGTACTACTTCACTATCACAAGAAATCAGAGGATTTTCCATTACAGGCCAACTTTAAAAACATTTTGTTTTAATACAGATAAAAACATAGCTTCACATCCAATTCCCTCTTCGCCAGGCCATCCCTCGTAACTTTTTTTTAAAATATAAAATATGTCTGGTCTCTATGGATTTGAGCTGGATTTCCAGCTAGTGGTACCAAGAGATGTAGCATAAATTCCACATGGATGCATTTGGAAATACTTACAACCAATCACAGGATGGGAGATAGGCAGAGTGACACGTTTTGCAATAAAAATCTGATTTATTTATTAGCAATTCTGTAAATATTTTTGAACAAGACAAGCGGCAAGATGTTGGGTGAGTCATCACATAAAGTCCGCCCCAACAGTTATGAATAGTATAATAGGATTTCTACTGAATGGGGATTCCAGACACGTCACACAGAGATTTTCACAAAGTGAATAAGTACGGCTAGCCAGGCTAATATCATGCCAATAATGGCAGCTTACACCAACACACAACATGCCCTGTTAGTCACATATCATATTTAAATAAGGGCCAAGAAGCCGACTAGAGACTCACCTTGTAAGACTCACACTTTCATGATGTGAGCGGAGTTGGGAAAGTCAACAGAGGAAGGGGTAGGAACCAGGCTGGTCGGGGAGAGGGGGGGGCTGGAGGCGCACTGGGCTGGATTGTGGTGGGGTGAGGGGGTGATGGTGAGGGGAACAGAGGGAAAATGGAAAACAAAAAATGAGTGAAAGGGAGTACAATGAAATAAATAGGTAAAGACGGGACTCCTGCGTTTTCAAATGGAAGCTTTCCCTGGTTTACAAACACATGTTCTGTGGTTCTCAGCTATTGGCTGACTTGGGGCACATGGTGATTAATGTGTGCACACAGAGGGACTACAACAGACTCAGAAGCAAGAACTTTTTTAAAGCCCCTGAATAAAATGCTAAATAATTAGATAAGTGTGGATTGAAAGAGATAAAATGATTTATTTTAGTATCAGCATTTGCAAATGAACACAAATTCTATCTTAAACTCGTGTCAATAGTTCTGCATGTATTTGTGGGTTTGAGGCAAATATAAGAAGCATTTAAGCTTAAGAGATGAAAAGTCTAAGAATCAGTACATAAGGGACATAAAATTACATAAAAAGCATAAAAAGCTCATGAAGTCAAAAGACTTTGGTCAAAATCTTTCTTAAAATGGAGAAACAGAGGTTCATTCCACTATGTTAATGTTACTATGCTTAAAGGTGTAATTTGAAAAAAAGTTCAACAAATGAATTGACACAATCCATAGCAAGTAATAAAGAAAAAACTATGCCATTATACCTCAGAGCTCTATGTATTATGTAGTAAAAATTTCATGCCAAACTGAGGACACTTCAGTGCCCTCAGTCAACTAAGAGAGTGTTCCTAAGTAGCACCAGAAGCTACATGTGCTCTGTCTGATGCATAGACCAAGCATCTGTCAAGGCTGGTGGCACAGTGTACAAGGAAGCCCATTAAGAACGGTATCATCTATGTTCATCCATATGCTAATGACAAGTCTCCAAATGACAGTTTCAAGGTTCTCATCCTCTGAGAGAACTGATGTTACTCAGTATGTTTCTTCCATTAAGGTGAGTACCATGGGTAATTACACCTTTTCTGAGGACTTGGGCAAATCAACTTAATCAACTGGTCGTATTGAAAGGATGTACAGTGAGTCCTTACCAGAAAGGAGGCGGCTTCGTCGAGACGCCTCAGCAGCCAGAGCACAGGTGATCTCGATGCGCTTCTCCTGCTCCTGTAACTGCTGCTGTGAAGTGACTGCAGCTGCACCTTCCACAGGTCCATCCAGGACAGGAACAACGTTCTGCAAACTGACAGTGGGGATGACAATGAAAAATGATTTTCTCATATCTGACAAACTGCACGTGTATGTTTTTTATGCTGACACAAACATGGACATACTGGAGTCTCCATGTTCATCTAGTGATCAGCAATACATCATGAAGGTATATTATAAAACACAGTTTTAGTGAATCAAAACCCACTAATTAGTCTATAGTCAGGGTCAAAACTTTACTTTGATTTGGCAATGAGGGTCTTGATCCGCTCCAGTTTCTTCTGCTTCTCCTTCTGCTCCTCAGGGCTCAGAGGAGTGCTATCCTCTTCATCCAGGTAGCGCTCTGGGATCAGAACCTTATCAGGAGCCATGAGCTAGAACAAACATAATGCACACACTAATACATCAATTTATTAGTACAAATCACAAAAAATGTGACAAAGTGGCTGTACTCAAATGTATTTCAGAAAATAATCATTAAAATGATTAAAATTCTCTTTTACTTATGTAACAGAGGAATAGTGATTGTTATTCACCATTTATCCCCAATGGTGTCTGTGATCTCACCTCTTTGGTGATATCGTAGTTTTCTGGTTCAGTTTGTAATTGTCTTAGGCGAGCAATTTCTTCCTGTGGTGTCTCCTGCCCTTGGCCTCGAACTGCTGTCTCCAAGTCTTTAATGTCAATCTCATGAGCCGTAAGCCGCCTACGAACCTGTCCACAGAACAGACACTCAAATTATCTGCCGTCTTGCCACCATTACATCAACCAGACGACTCATTTTTCACATAAATCTTATTTACACTTGCTGTTTCCTTTCCCTTTTCTCTTTGTTAGCTTTAGATTACTTACCTAAAGATTACTTTAGGTTTAGGAACACTTGGCAAAGCTAAAAAAATAGAAATTTTGCTTACAACTCCATCTATGCCCATCAACGTGATTCATGCCTGAAAAAGTCTGCACAGTGCTTGCTCCATACATTGAAATGTTGCAATTCATACTATGTTCACTGGGAGCAATTAAAAAGATCACTGCTAAAGAATACTGGCTTAAAGTAAGGACCCCAGTACAGAACACTAGGATTCTGTACTTGAACATACCACTTTGTAGTTAACTGGAACGTGGCCACTGGAGAGGTTTAGACTCCGCCTCTTGTCTCTTACAGAACTGCTCTGGTTGCGACGGATTCGCTCATTCTGCTCCTCCAAACTCATCTTGGACTTTACCTCTGCTGGAAACACAGCGCTCTTTGGACGCTCCTGTGACAAATATGTGGAAGAACACTCAGTTCTGATCCCATTGGAACTAGAGCCGTTGACACAGTTATTCATACTGCCCATTCAGGTAACACTGGATCATCATTAATACTCTGCTTTTTGGAGATCTGCATAGCTGTAGATTAGGCAGTTCTAGATGTGGTATTATGTAATTTAGGGTGACATACCCTGGAAATTCCATTATGCACTCTGCCATTATGTTGGTACCCTCCAGCAGAACTCCTTTGTGATTCCTCAGTGTGGGACTTGGTCCTAGGAGGAACAATGCCAACTGGAGGAGAAAGATTAGATTTAAAAAATGAGCCCATAAAGATAAGACAAAACAAGGACTTGAAATCTCAATTATAACACCAGGAGGCAATGGTTCTATAACCTGTATGTATCACTTTAATAATTTGATGATACAATCGGTCCCTAAACCGAAACTCAAAATATTCAGACAATATTCTGATTTGATCATGTAATTGCCCACTATAGTTGTAGTTAAATTTAAATGGTGATTTATGATCATCAGATGAAATCTGTAGTACCTTTGTTCATGGTGGACTGTCGGTCCTGGACCTGGTCTTGCAAGCCAGCGATATTGTTCTCTTCTCCAAACTGGGGTTGTAATACAGAGAGATTATTTGTATTATAGCCAACATGAAACCTCAAGGTGGTGAAGGATGTCAGTACAGTATGCATTAGATGATTAGTTTTAAAAAAACTCTAGTATAGCTGTATGACAGATGAAACACACGACTTACAAAGCAATGGTTAAAAAACTCATTTTACATCAATGTAGGCAGTGTGATCATGTGAATCAATGTGAAGTACAACTTAGTATACTTTTGCAAACTGCTTAATACTTTAGCCATGTCCCGGTGCCCCCATACAGTATGAGAGCAGATAAATGACAGTGAGTAGTCATTATGAAGTGTCCTTCATAGTGACTAGTATGACCTCAGTATAACAACTCAATAACAACACACTACACATATGGGTATATGGGAAATTGACAGGTTATTGTCAACTTATATGGAGACCTAAGTGCTGCTTGGGGGTTAGGGTAAGGATGAGAGGCAGTGAGTGGAAAAATGGGAAGTATGACTTTTGGTTGGTTAAGAGGTTTCAAATGATGACACAGGACCATTATGACAGGTCAAGGTAAGGGCAGGACTGGACACCTAAATACCTTTCTGATGTGAGATTCTTCACCATCAAGGAAACCATCATCGATGCCCAAGCTGCGTAGCCAGGCGGTGCTGTCAAAAGCCAGGGGAGAGGCGGAGGGAGGAAAGGTAGAGGAGGGCTCCAATGGGTAATAGGACTTGGGAAGGGGAGGCCGTGGGGGAACTACTTCCTACATCACCATAAGGGCAGTATGAAAGGGGGAAGGAGAGAAAGGATACAAGAAACAAAGAGTTCTAAGCATGAGGAGAAGAGACTTTAAGCCAGGCAGAGCAGAAAGGATAAGCAGTAAGAACAGATGCCCAGATGGAACATGGGACTTCTCTGGATTCTTTATCCATACACACCCCCTAAAAATAGTATGTAAATAGTATGTACATAAAATATTATTGTGTAAAACAGATCCCCATCATCAGCCAGTATGCTGTAGCACTGAAAAGAGATCAGACAACCCCCCCACCCCCCCCTCAAAAAGCACTACTTACAGAGCATTACTTTGTTTCATAAACCAGCAATTAATAAAACGTGTGGCTGAAAACCATGCTTTTCAGTAATTGCTATACAAATGTTTCTGAAATTATTCTCCCTAGATTCAAAATATTTCACGTATCTTCCGGTATTTATGTTTTAGTGGTAGTATAGATAGTTTTCTTTAAAGATGTGTCTGCATTAAGACTTTGCCTGAATGATTACTGATTGAAACCAACTGTGTTGTGACAGGAATCACTGGATCAGTGCCATATTCATGTTTGTTAAGGAAAGTAAGCATCCCAGCTTCTGTTCCAGCATAAAACACTGACTGAGAAGCAAGCTGTTGTGGACTTTGGGTTTCAGGACTTCTAACACAAGGGACTGAGAGTGTATAAAGATCTGGGCTGAGTGATAAAACATCAGTCTGATAGGAGTCCTGAAGGAGAAGGATCTGGGATTCGGGCATTGAAAAGCGCCTGTTGTACCTTTCTTTTCTGTGGCAGTCATAGGAGACTGCTGAAAAGCGAGCTTGGTGAGAATCTGGGTAGACATCTTTTCTTAGGCCTATCCTAACTTCTTTACTGCAACCATTTGTTCGCCAACTACCTTCAGTCATGTCAGAGTGAGTTCGGACTGAATCTAAATGCTGATTGGTATATGTAGGGTCCTGGTTTTGCACTTGGAACGAAAGGATCCTTTCCCCTGCTGTGCTTTTGTCTGCATTTACAGATTGGTCAGACTGTGAACTGGTTCTGCAACTAATGTTTGGGTCAATTTCCTCTACAACAGTGTCTAATCTCCCCAAGGACTCCTTGAGATTCTGGAAAGCTAGTGTTTGCTGAGGGAGGGTGGGATCATAGGTTTCACAACTATAGTAATGTTTAAGTTCAGCTTGCTGGGTAGTATCAGGTTCCCTATAACTTCTGGGTCTACTAGGCATAGGGTCAGGTTTAAAATTAGGCAACAGGCATGACTTGGGACGAGGTCTAAATTTCCTACATACATCAGGCCTGAGTCTAGATTTTGAACATGGGTCTGTGCAAGGTTTTGGGGAGGGGATGGCTCCCCGTTGGGTGTGTCCGGTGCTTACCTCCGTCCCCAGCTGTTTGGTGGGGGAGGGCTGGCAGCCGGGCACTGGGGAGAAAGGGCTGAGCGGGCTGGTAAGGCTTACTGAGCTCAAGGGACTGGCTGGACTATTGGTGCTAAAGGAGCCTGATGCACCGCTGGTCACTATCGAAAGAGAGAGAGAGAGAGAGAGAGATGCAGGGCATGAACAGAATCTTTATACATACTACAGATACAGATATTTTTTTAAGAATGTGATAATTTTCCAAAGCCTGTTTGTTACCTCTGTGCTTGGCTGAGTCAGTGCCTCTAGAGATGTTGTTTTTGTGCAGTCCCTCTAACACATCCTGGACTCTCCAGAACTCTTTTTGGATGTGTCTACGAACTAGTTCACTCTGAAAACATAGGACAAAGTAATGTGAAAGCAAAAACAGAAAGGTAAACTAACAATTCAAAATACCCATAGTATATTGTCAAAAAACTATCATGACGTGGAAATGACAGCAATAGGCTTGGGCCCTTACTTACAGATTCATGCCATGTCTGTTGGGCTTAAGCACAGACCTATACATGAAGTTGTTGATTATGAAGTGTCATTATAAGAGTGAAAGCTAAAAAATTACATTTCTACCCTAAGTCTAACCTGCTACATTGATTCAAGTAGACATAAACAGAGCTCTCACTTAAATGACATAACAATAAAATCCAAAAGTCTGTCCCAGAGTCGCACATGATTCTACTTTCCAGCCTCCAGAGAGGTGATGTGACACAAGGATCTGCCCTCCCAGTAGCTACACTCTATGAAGAGGAAACAACAAAACCTTTCTGGGCAGCATTACATGATTCATGTGGGAAACGTGCCATCAACTGTTGACTGTTTTTTTTAAGGTCGATTATTATATATCAGATTGTTTTCTGTATTTTGTTACCCGTGTGGCCTCTTACCTGCCCTCCTGCATTGAGTTGCTCCCACAGGTCTCCGTGAATGGCATTGGCCTCATCCTCTAATGCTTCAAACTCCATACGACTGGTGGTTAAAGCCTGATACAAAAATATTTGCAGCCTTAATGTGCAGTAGAAAAATAAGCTCCTGTAGGGCTGTTGTAGTATCAAAATTCACTGTTAAATATGTGACTTGAAGTGTAAAATAATAATTGTAAAATAATAATAATAAATCCTACAGATTTGTCAGTGTCATTTCAAATAGATAATATTCCCCCAATATGTAAATATATTCTTGCGCTGAAGCCATGTCTTACACTTGAGGCCTGGGAGAGCTCCCCTCTGATGTTGATGAGCTGATTCTGCTGAGTTTCCTTTTTAAACTGCAGTTTTTCCATGATTAAGGGCTGGTTAAGGTACAGCTCCATCTCCTGATGAGTTGCCACCAGTGCTTCCTCGAGCCTGTCCTAGAGACATAATGAATAGCAGGCAAGAAAGAAGATTTATATTTGGCTGTCAAATGATGTTTACATAAACAGTGAGCAGTGACAGTATGTTATTTTAGAGTATACTGTTCTATATACTGACCAGACCTAGCCTAAATCAGAAACAGAGTACACTTTTCCAAACTTGTATAGGAATAATCATGGTGTTGCACAGGGTTCAGTGGTCCAGCCAATCCTGTTCACCCTCTACTGACCCCTCTGGGAACTAATATGCAGAGACATTTAAATTTTCATTGTTATGCTGATGATAACCAGCTGTATTTATCCGTGACGCCTGAAGAAACCGAGCCGTTAGTCAGACTCCAGGCATGTCTCAAGGACATAAAGGACCGGATAACCTGCAATTTTTTACTGCAAAACTTTTTTACTGCTTGCCCCAAACAACTGAAGACTAGATTTTCTGATAACATTCTCTGCAGTACAACTGTGAGGAACCTAGGAGTTATCTTTGAGCAGGATGTTATGGCTATTTCAATAAAACCCTGCAGCTGATCCAGAACACAACAGGAACACGGCAGGAATCAGCAAAAGGGATCGTATCTCTCTCCTGTTTTAGCTTCTCTAAAATAGGCTAGACCGAGCTACTGGGGGTCCAGTAGCCCGGTTGTACAACAAAGACAACTTTGATTCTAAAAGGTACTATATAAATAAAATTGAATTGAATTGAATTGAACCAGGAAAATCTGTCCACTATCATGGTTTGTCTCTGCAGTAGAAAACAGTGGAAGACTGGATTTACTTATAATAAAGAGATCATTGATGTCACATAGAATACATCATTTATAAAAACTAATTTGGCATATATATAGATATACATATACATACATATACATTGTACATATAATATGTAGATGGTGTATATATGTATATATATATACATACATATACATTGTAATGTACAGCATGTGCATGAAAGTGTCATGTTAAGTAAAATGAGGCACCTTCTCCATTCTCAGTCTGTGGACAACAGCCTCCTGGTCCTTCATAATTCGATTCTGCTCACACAGTCGACCCAAGAGCTTCTGTGTGACAAAGAACAACACATGGTTACCTCATGTCCTTTCAGAAAACCAGAGAAGACATATAAACACTTTCACTAGACCAAAAGTATGCAGACACCCATTCAGTGCTACCCATTTTCAACATGGGAGCTTGTTAATCCTAGTTGTTTCCTCACTACTCAGAGACTCATATGCTTTAATTATATTACTTTTCATGTAGGACATAAAATGTAGGATGTGAATGCACAACTGATCACCCTCCCCTCAGTTCCTTGCACAATCCATACTCCTCTATAGAAGCTGTGAGTTCCCAAGAGTTTATCTGATAGTTGCATTTTTCTGCCAGTGATGGAAAACAGAGAACACAATCACATTGCCAGAGAGGACTCTTAACATCATGTTCCCTAAAAGTAGCGGCTGAGGACTTTAGTCAGTCCTTATCATAGAGTTCATCCCACAACGGTCAGTAACCCGGTTAAATTCTTCTATTGTGTTCTGGGAAAATAATTTCTTTGGGTGTTTGACTTCTCACACAGGCTGTGATTTTTGCATAATGTGGTGTTCAAATTAGGTATTACACATCTAGACAACTGCTTAATCCAGGGGGTTAACATAGTTTTGGCCAGACACTGTATCTGTTTATATATCATCTG
>JAVQJX010127793.1:0-12113 GCA_036025115.1 Ambassis agassizii
AAGTATCATTATTTTTAGGAGGAGATCGTATAAATTTGGAACGTCTGAAGTGTATATTACACACACACACACACACACACACACACGGTTTAATCGCTCTTTCTTTCCTTCCATCGCGGCAGCAGCAGCAGCAGCAGCGTACGTAAGAGGAGGAGGAGGCGTCTGTCCAACCTGTGGAGCGTCTGTCTGTCTGTCCCTTCTCTTGTCTGCGTCTGTCGGTCTGTTTGGAACACACACCGCGTGTTAAACTTTTGGAGACGATAAAACCGGTTTTATAGCTCTAAGGGGGGGATCTCCACTGTCATCCCGGAAGACTCATCCCATTGTCGGCTGAAGGGAAGTTGAAGCAAACAGGTGCGTAAAAGCGCGGCGCGTCATCTCTCCTAACAATACACAGATGTTTTTTTATTGTGCCACACTGTAACACAATGGAGCAATTTATTTAGGTTTTTAATTAAACTGAATCCATGCATGGTTTGAGAGGATGGAACCGATTTCTACAGGTGGAACTGTAGGCGTGCGCGCGCACACACACGCACATCTGAGCAGACGATACTGTCTTGACAAACCTGACAGAGAAAAGAAGGAGAAGGAGGGCGGTGTCATCGCTGTTCTCTTGTCTTTTTTGTGACTGTGTGTGCCTCCCTTCTCATTGCGCCTCTTCTGACACCCTCACAGCTGTGCGTGTATTTTGGGAGCCAATCAAGCCACCATGGACGCGTTAATGAAGGGTTTCTCTAAAGCCAAGGATGGGGTCGTGGCCGCGGCGGAGAAAACCAAGCAGGGAGTGACTGGAGCCGCTGAGATGACGAAAGATGGTGTTATGTTTGTCGGTGGGTTGGAATGAATTTGATTTATTTAGCATGCTGCTACAGAACAATAGCATTTATATTATTATTTTTAAATGACATTGTGCTGACTAATTAAGCTCCACCTGTTTGTTTCAGGTACTAAAACGAAGGATGGAGTCACAACAGGTAAGAGGAATTAATGTAAATCTGTCTTAATAAATCATCCAGGGACGATTTTCATTTATTTATTTTGCATAATAAATCTTTAGAGCTCATCTCACTGATTCCTCAGGTGGTCAGTGAGAGATGAAGTGTAACTCTGCAGGTGAGTAAGTGTCATATTTCACTGCCTGAGCTCCCCACAGGCCAATTTCTCATACATAAGATGCAGAGGGAGGCCGCCTCTTATGGGACTCCAGGGAAACGATTATATTGTTGTATTGCTATGCATGACAGAGGAGAGTTTTAAAGAATGATGGCATTATTTAACCCTTTAAGGGTAGCTACGATTCAAGTCTCTCAGTGGGATTTACATGAGATAATCTGCTTCACTACCCTCAGGCAGGAATACCAAAAGTTTTTCTCAGAGGAAGTTTACTAAGGATTCAGACCAAATCAGATGAGGTGGGGTGGGGATAATCCTGCCCCCCTTTGTCTTTTAACAATATTAATGTTGATATTTTTGTCTGGTTTCTTATCCTGAAATTAATGGGACTTGACTTGATGCGGAAAAGGCAGAATCTGATATTTCCAGGCCATTGAAACACCCTGTGTCTGTTAAATATGCAAGATGGGAAAAAAATATTGCTTTGGAAAATGTTTGTTTCACTTCAAGATGCACTTAAATAAAAAAAAAAGTGACCCATCTGAGAAGGGCTCCTTTCAGGAGGTCGGGGTGTATGACAGTCTGAATTGAGATTATAATTTATTTATGCAGCTTTTACACCTAATATCCAGATTAAACAAACAGTAGTGACTGTGTGAGTTTAAAAAGTTCAAAAATACAAGCAGAACAGTAGCTATGTCCTTCCTGATGTGCCAGTGCTGTGGGATCTGTGTCATGTTTACGTTCCTATGTGCTAATCCTCACAGGTTTGGAGTGTCCTATAGAGACATGCTCTTCATACATTCCTTCCTCCTCTCTCCTCTTCCTCTCAGTTGCAGGTAAAACTGTGTCTGGCGTGTCTCAGGTGGGTGGAGCTGTCGTTACCGGGGTTACCGCCGTGGCCCAGAAAACAGTGGAAGGTGCAGGCAATATCGCTGCAGCCACCGGATTGGTCAAGAAGGATCCAGCCAAACAAGTAAGTAATGTTAACAGTCATATAAATATATAAAAACAGATTCCATTTCATATAGTGGCTGCGAGCTATAGCTGTATGTCAAAATGGCCTCCTGACCTTGAGCCATTTGTCATCACTTCTCATCTGCTGTGTGTCTTTTCTTTCTCTGAAATGAAAACTGTTAAATATTGTTAGCTTTCCTGTGCTGTTCATCAGTCAGTCTGTGCCCTTCGTTTGTCAAAGGATGAGGAGGAGGAGGAGGAGGAGGCAAAGGCAGCTTACCGTAGAAAACAATTTACTGCCGAGACACAAGTCAAAAGTGAAAAATGATTCTTGTACTTTTCTCTGCTTTTTTTTTAGTATTTTGGCCTCATTTTTTTCTTAAGGTCTGTTCTGCTTTTAGGTTTTAGAATTTCATGGCCATCGTTTAACAATATGAAAATGAAAATGATGAAAAAATTTGACTTCATGATGTATTGAAAGAAAACTTACTATAAATAATAAATGATGTGCAGTTATTTAGACAGGAAAGCTGTGTTTTGTGCTCTTAAAACATGGCAGGTGCACCTTTTCTGGATAAATAAGGTGTTAAAAAACAAATAAATGAGGACTACATTTGGTCCTAATTACCTCACACTGCTGTGAGTAGCAGGAAATAATAAGTCAATCATATATTTCCCAGGGCAACACAAACACTTTGTTGAATGTTTGCTGTGATGCTCACTTTCCTTTAATTAGCCATGAAACACAGGGGATTCCATAACACCATTTTAACAACAGCACACACACACACACACACACACTGCTTTAATCAGCTGTGATTAGAAAAAAAAAGATGATTTCCAGCCTGTGGCGACAACTGGAACAAAAAAGGCTTTTCAGTACTTAATTTTGTCATCAAAAGATAGCACTTACTATCAACAGTCAATCAAATCGTTGAAGCAGCTGAAAAGGTAACGGCGGTGTTCGCCCTGAATAAATAAAATGATAATATGATGAATTCGATCAGCCTCATTATGGAGGAATCCCGACAAGCCGAGCTGGCAGGGAGAGCAGACGAACAGATGGAGAAAAGACACGAGCGGACTGACTGATGGAGAGATGAACGTACAAATATATATATGTGTGTGTGTGTGTGTGTGTGTATAAAAATCCGCTGTTCTGATTGACATGCAGATAGCAGCAGATTGTCCTCATTTAACCATCACTCCCTGGCGGCTGAGCCATTACACATCATTAATATTGATTTTATTTAAAAATTGATGACAGGTTCAGAGGTTCCATCCACACACACACACGCAGAGCAGAACCAGGCCGCTGAGGTTTGGTTAATCTCCTCATCCAGTCCAGATTCATCAGAGACTCGTATCATGACGCAGAGAAGGAGAGCAAAATGACAATGAGATGACACACAGAAAGCGGTCTCAACAAACTCACAGTCAACAGTTTACCGGTGTGTGTGTGTGTGTGTGTGAGCACACGCGTCTCTCCGCCTCAGCCAGGTGAACAGATGGAGGCTTGATGGGTGGTGTTAAACGCAACAGCAGGAGGAGAAGGTGCAATAACTGCTTTAAGGTTATGTCAGCCAGCCGTCTGTACGCGCCACACACACATGTCAACACACTGTGACCAGTCACCATTAAGGAAGGTCAGTTCAATGTCACAGTGTAATCAAGGCATTCTTTTCAGTGAGACAAGAGACACATCACCTCTATTCTTCATTAGTGTGTCTCTCCTGTAGCCCACTCGCTCAAAATGAAATGATTACCGACCATGATGACAGCTATCAATAGAGGACAAGTGCCTTTTAATGTATCGATGGACACATAGATGACCAAGTTTTTGTGTCAGATTTGTCCTCCAAATCAAACAAAGTTTTGTGAGTTTGAGTTGGCAACCAGCTGCACACATCCCTCAACTTTGGAGGACTGTGGGTACAAGTACAACTCTAATACAATGCAGGTGTAAAACAGCCTGGAGTTCAAATAATAATTTGAATGTTTTTGTTTTTCAGAGCAACGACGCCTCACCAGTACAGGACATGGCAGAATCACCTGTTGATACCGATCCTGCTGATGCTACAGAGGTGAGACGAATCTGCTACTGCCTCCATTTTTGTCTACTTGTAACAATATGAATGCAAAGGGGGTAAATGCATATTTAAATGTGTCCTTATTTCTTTCTTTTCTGTGTATTTGTCCTTTAGAATCTGTTGTATCTCGCTAAAGACAGAGTCTGACTTTGTGGCAGCAGAGTTCATAAATAAACCATTTTAATGGCTGGTGTAATATGACCTCGATGTTTCACTCAAGGTTAAAGCGATCACATGACGGGGAGTCAGTGATAAATTCACAGCACGCCTCTTTGTGTGTTTTTTTGTCTCTCAGGAGGATTCTGACGACTGAAAAGCTTCTCAATCAAAGATCAATGACCGAAAACATTCCATGACGCTCTGCCAAGTCCCGTCGTGCCTCGTTCTGGTCCTCTATGGAGTCTGTGCTCAGTGTCCATGTTTGTGTGTCTGTACAGTATAAGCGTTGTTGTGACTGGTTGAGAGATGTGTGTGTGTGTGTGTTAAAAGGGACCTCAGGTGAGTGTCGTCTGTGACCAGCTGTCATTTACAGTGACTCCCTCCCACTGAAGAAAGCCACCTGATCACTACTTGTGTGTGTGTGTGTGTGTGTCTATATGTTTTCTGTCAACTGTGTGGCTCTGTCAGTAACACAAATATGGAAATATACTACAATCCACAAACACCTAAGTGTCTCTATATAAATGAACAATTTACAGTGATCTCTTTGAAATGGAAGCATATAACAATGTCCTCTATTTTTGTCTGTCACTGTATTTTTTGCGGTGGACTATTAAGTGCTGAGCTATTTGTGCATTCATATTGTATTTTTTAAGTTAGCACTGCTATACTGAATGGACTTTTGAAAACTAAGAGCATGTAAACTAACTAACCGCTGTGTCATGGATTTATTGGGATTTAAATGTTGAATAAAATATGTAAAGTGCGGGGTCGAATGGTGTGTGACTTGTACATGAAGACAATTTTGAGACAAAGGTCTAAAGTTATAAAAGAAAGGATACACAAGTTTATCAAAGTTTGAGGAACTGCTGTGAGGGGTTTGATCAAGAAGTTTTAAAGAGTCAAATAGAACAATACAGGAAACATTTTGGAGGTTCTGGGAAGAAAACTAGTGAGAATAACTGCAGAGACACCAGTGAAGTCAGTAGAGCCCTGCACCGGAATGGACTGCAGAAAAGAGACTGAAGTCTGCTGGGGACAAAAACCTGGAGACAGATTCCATAGGCAGGGGTGCATAACCAAAAACTGAGTGTGAAGCCTGAACCATATGTCTCTTCTAGTGAAGACGACCTACAGGATCTTGAGAGACTCACAAAAGAAGAAGAATGGGCTAGGATTCCCAGGAGACTGAAAACGACACCAAATGGCTTGAAACAAAAAGGATACACAACTGACTATTAGCATCAGGGGAAATAATGAAGTTTGTTTGGAGATGTCATTTTAATCTTACTGTTTAATAGTCTGAGGAGAAAGTGGAACAAAGAACACAAACTCCCCTGACAACAGCAGCAATGTTTGTGTGTGTGTAGGTGTGAAAACATGCGAAGCTGTGAAACAATCGCCTGGTGGACAATAGAGCACAATATGTGCTCATGTACCAATAACTGCTTACTGTTTTTGGGGGATTTGAGCATCTTACAAGGATTTAATGTGATGTCATTTTTGGTACATTTTAATCAGAGAAAAAAAGTGTTTTTTAGAATATGAAGCAGTGATAATCCTGCCTATCCGGGTGGAAACAATCACTCTGATTACAATACAACATGTTGTCCTTGACTATGAGCTGCAGCCTGTGACAGGCTTTATATGCTGTGAAGAAAAGAGGAGACAGAAGTGCAGCGTTTTTTCCTCTGAGAGACAAACCCGGCTCCATTAAGACCAGAAAATCCTTTAGCCCTGCAGTATATCACGACCTGTGGTGTGATATTTGTTGCACACGACACATTCCTCTGCAGCTAGAGTACTACATCACACAAAAAAACACATCTCTATCTCTTACTAATGAATCCTTCGGAGATGCGTGTAGTGGCATGAATCAACACGTTTGTTTGTGCATCCATCACATGTTAGCTGATGGCACGTTCACACAGTCCCACAGCAGCTGATGACTCCTTGATCATCATGAATCACACAGAAGAGCACAACAACATGTGTTGTTAAACAGCTCAATGTCTTTTTCATCATCTTCCTAACATGGCCGCTCAAAAAAATGAAGTCTGAAATCTGAGAGCAAATTTTAAAGGTCACATTGTGGCCGACCAGCACAGCATGCAAAAGACAGAGCGGGGCAGCAGCAGAGGTGGTACAAGAGCAGGCCTGACACTCTGAAGGTGGTACATCAGAGAGCACGACTTTACACATTTACAGAGCAAACCTGCTCCTACTTACATAGCTTATGTGTATTAATGACAGAACATATGACACTATACAGATGAGGTTATTTATTTTTTTTCAGTACATTATTGTGATTGTTTCTCTGGTCAAACACAGAGAATAAAATCTCAGAATTCACTGCTTTGTGAATGTCAGTGAACTCTCCAACAATATAAAATGTGTGTGTCCAACAGTGGAGCAGTAAACTATTCATACTCATACATCCACAGAGAAGTCCATATAAAGAGATGAAGACTAAGATTGTGCATCTCACTTCTTCTTCCTCCTCCTCTTCAGGGCTTTCCACTCTCCCTCCTGAGTACCTAGGCTTCCCAAGAGCTCCTTCACTTTCCTCTTTCTCTCTGCGTCCCTGAAACAGAATATTTATATATTAATCTCATTAACAGAAGCAAAAACTTCATTTCTAAATGGACTTTTATCCACACCTGTTCATGACCTCGCTGAGCTTCTCTCTGGCCAGGAAGCGTGAGTCCTTCCTGATTTCCCGCAGAGCACCTTTGAACTCCTTCTTGTACTTGTGCTTCAGTCGCTCTTTCTCTCTCTCCTCTCTGGTGCTGCCATGTTTCTTGCCATAGTCCAACCTGATAAACATCAATGACACTAAATTAGATATGCAAACACACACATTCATTTTTATTGGTGAGCACGTCCTCTTTGCACTTACACCTCAACAATCTTGGGTGTGAGAAGCTTCAGAGGAATAGGCTTCTTCTTCTCAAAAACCAGCCGGCTGTGAGTCACGGTGACACTGCTGATGATCTCCAGGATCTCACAGTGAAGCTCCTGCAACAAAAACAACAACTGCTATAATTAACAGATAATCTGGTGCAATGAAAAAGGCAGACCGTTATCAAACAAACACTGACCTGCAAAGGCTGTGGCAACGTTTGTTTGGAAAGATGTTTAGAAAGAAGCGTTCTGATTGGCTGGAAGATGTGTGTGAAGGATGGAACATCTTTATAGAGCAGGCAGCATCTCTTCACCAAGTCCAGGCAAGTCGACAAACATGTCAACCTGGGAAGACATAAAGAATACACACACTCAGTAATCTGAGTAAATAGCCTCCTGATCCAACACATAGATAACAGTGCTTTAACAAATAAGTCATTTGTTATATACTCCACATACCTTTGAGTAGACGACTGTAAAATGGAGGACGATCTGTATTCTTTATGCAGTACAGAAATATCGCAGGCAGAGCTGGTAAAGATGCCGAACGTAAAATGTTTTTCCGGAGAACGATTGGCTGTTAAAATTTATGTCTAAATGTGCCAAACTATTAGGTGATTGAAAGACGCCTATGCAGACATCCAGCAATCTACTATAGATTAAGTCACAACTGCATCACAGAAAAAAGCTCGACAGAGACTGTACTTCTTGAGAACTCTGTCTTTCTACCATTGTGCCACAAAACATGATTAAAGAACAGTTTTTATCTCGGATCCATCATCACACTGAACTCTGCTCTGAAAATTCATCTAACTACAAGCATCCTTGTGGAAAACAACCTTTATTTTTCACTAATTTTTCTGTAATATTTTCATTATAAATATTAGCGTTATCCTTCAAGTTGGCTTGTTCATTTTTCTTTTAATAAGCGTGTCTGAAATGAAAATAATTATTATTGTAAAACAGTATATAAGGTGCATCTTCCCAGGGATTCAGGTGAAACCCTGAGGGTGAAATTAAGGCACCATCCATTTACCAAACAGTGACATGCACACTAACCATTCCAAACAATTACTGCATCAGTTCAGTGCTCTGTGTGCGACTGCATGTCCGTATCTTCTCGTTCTCCTCGCCTACTTTATCAGCTTGACAGTAATTACCACAGCCCCCAGACTCCTCACGCACAGCTGCTTGTAAGCGTGTGTCATTGTACGGCCTGAAGGAATGCAGAAATTAGAATATAACTGGGTACCCAGGTGTGAGGAGCAGAGGGCTGGCTCAGACCGCGACGACAGACATTCACATATTCAGGGTAGTTATTATTAAATAAAATACTGAGAAACAAGTGCTGTGTTCAGATTAAAATGGAGACTTGATTCATTATTATAGTTTTATTGTAAGAAAATTAAACCATTTCTTTCTGTCTTTGAGTGTGAGTCGGTGCGTTTTTAATTTTAGACGGCACAAATAAAAATGTATGCTCTCATAAACAGTGCACAACCATGGTCCACTGAAGCCTGTTTGCAAGCTTTGCTTTGAGCCCACACACCAGCTGCTGTGTGAAACCACACTGGCGACTCATCAGAATCACATGAGTGGATGTATCAGCTCTGAGCCATACACTATGGACAGGTAAACACTGTTTTCATATCTATAGAGGGGTGGCCATGATGATCATACATTAACACAACATTGGCAGCGCAACATGCGACGCCTGGGAAATTTATGCTAACAACAGCATGGAGCTCATGTTGTGTGACTCATACTCTATAAAAAAAAACAAATTAGTGTCACCGCTCCTCCTATGTGGCCATTTTGTTGCTGGTGGTTTAATCGTTTTTTTAAACCAGTAAATACAGCTTTTTCTTCAGGTGCCCTCCTTACCTGTGCTTGTCTCTTTCAGTGTCATCTTTCAGCTCCAGGTGTTGTGTAGCAGACAGCGGCAGGCTTTTCTTGCTCCAGCTCTTGCAGGACTCCGAGGCCGACAGCACCAGCAGATCACTGTACTTCCCTGATGGTTTGAATGGTGGCACCACTGTGTAACCTGGAACACAACGTAAATGTACGTCAGCTCAGTTTCACACCACATGCGTAAAGACAGACTTGAGGGAAATGTGTGAGGCTACCTTCAGAAGCCTTGTCCTGGACTGCCAGGTGTAATGTTCCAACCAGGAAGTTGATGAGCTCGGGCAGGAAGCGTTTGGAGAAAGAGACGTACTCCACAGCCAGACTGCACAGGAACAGGCCTGCTGTGAGGTCCTGTAATGACCTCACTGGACACTAAATATGTACAAACACACACAGAGACACTAGTTGAAAATCCATATGCACATTCTATGCCAATATGCAATAGAAAACAAGTAGAAGGCTTTGTTTACCTTTGTGAGTGTCTGACTGATGTAAAGTAGAGCCGGAGTTGTAACTGGGTGTCTGAAGTCTGAGGTGGGAAACAGCAGTGCTGTCACCTTCAAGTAGACAAGCTAAAACACAAAAAACAAACAAACATGTTTATATCTTCCACAATCAACCAGAGAACTGGTTAAAAATGATACAAAGTCCTTCAGACCTGCGTCTGTCAAGTAACATAAAACCTTAGAAGTCTCTGTGCTCTCTAGTAAACACTGAACATTTTTGTCTTCTTTATAATAAATCATATGTACCATGTCTAGAGTGGGGAAAGCAGCATGACCTTTGACCTCAAGAACTTCCTCCATGCTGTGACCGGCATCTCCCAAGATGCGCTGCATGACCTGACAGGCTGCTACTGGAAACATCTGGCAAAGAGCGTACAGCTCACTGAAGAGACAGAAAGAAACAGTGCAAAGATGAGTTCAGGGTTTTTTTTAAGCATTAATATATGAATTCAGAGGTTTATTATAAAACTCACGGTATGAGCTTGTCTATGGTGATCAGTTCAGGTGGACTCCTGGTGGCCAGCTCTCCAACATACTCCAACAGAAATTCAAACATTTTCTAAAACAACAGAGACAACAACACTGTGAAGACATAAACACAAAGAGTCTCACTCAGTTTACAGCTTTACCGTACCTGCAGTTTGAGCTTATTGCCGACAGCCAAACTAGGGTGGTTGCTCTTTTGGGTCCTGGCCACAATGAGGCGCTGGTTGTCAGGCGTGTGTCCATGAAGTAAATCTTTCAGGTCATTGTAGCTCTCTGGGACTACAGAAAGAAGTGATTATTAAATGCTTCGTAAGAGAAGGGAGTTTCATGCTTCTTTGAAATCTATGAAGTGTTACCAGCAAATGTGTAAGGGAGCTCTGCTTTGGCTGCCTCCTGCTGGGCCTTCATCTCTTCTTTGGTGAGACTCTTCTTCAGTTTGGCACTGGTCTCTTTGTCCTCCTCATTCTCACTTTCATGCTCAGAGTCCAAGTCAGAATGGCCATCTTCTTCTTCTTCACTGCTGCCCTCTTCCTCCTCCTCATCCCCCTCTTGTTCTTCTTCTTCTTCTTCTTCTTCTTCATCTTCTCCATCTTCCTCCTCTGCATCAGACTCCTGATCATCTCCACTCTCTTCCTCATTTTCATCTTCTCCTGACTCCTCTCCAAGGTTCCACTTCCCATCCTAATGAAACATTCAGAAATTTAATTTTTTAATTTTAACTGGAATATTAGCAAATCATTTTGAGTTCTACCTGATAAGCAAGAGTCATCTTGTCATGTTTATCCAGAATGAAGCCGTCATTGAGGTCATCAGCGGACATGTGGACCTGACTTTGTGCGCCATCCCCGCCTTCTTCTCCCATCATCCTCCTCAGACGGTCAGCCTGACAAAATCACACAGCTAGTTAAGTTCTTATTAAACAACAGACGATAAAAAACCCAACACAACATGGCGTCATGTACCTCTAGTTTCTGCAGCTTCTCTCTCTCCTCTTTGGCCAGCTCCTCTGGGGTTTTCATTTTCTCTGAGGGCTGAGCCTTCATCTCAAAGCCGAGCTCTCTGACCATCATATCATACTCCTCGAGCTGGAACACATCAGCAGAGAATGCAGGAGTCAGCCTCACACAGTGGAGACAAACAACATTTTACTGACTGACTGATGAATTCCTACTTTGGGTTTCTCTGGTTCCTCAGCGCGTTCTGCTTTGGGTGTCTTTTTCACCATCAGAGCCTGAATGCTCTTCCACTCCTGGTCCAGCTTCTCCGTCAGCTCCTGTGCCTCTTCTCTCTGCACCTGTCGTTCCCTCTGAAAACACAAACAAACATCAGTTATCTAAACCACATCTCTGCTAAAATATCACTGTAATTACTATTATAATTGCATTTCAGTCCCTTCATTGACATGACACTGTGCTGACCTTCTCCTGCTTGGACTTCTGAATGAGCTCTTCAATGAGCTCCTGCCTGGACTTGGCTCTCTGGCTTCCTTCCTCCTCCTGCTGTTGCTCCCCTGGTGTTTTCTTCCTGAGGAGGCCCCCTCCTCCTCCGAAGTGGGAGGCAGTGAGCTCAGCTAGGTGAGAAAAAAAGAAAATAATAAGACTCAAATCAAGCTGTGCGCTAGGAAGCAAGAAAATAGTTTCAACTTACTACACAGGTGTGTAGCTACAAACACACACACATATAAATCTCCAGTTGCTCTGACTCACCTGACAGAAGACCTTTTTCTTCTGATTCATCATCACTGTTGACAATATCATTGAATTTTTCCATTTCAGCCAAAGACTGCCCATAGTGAGTCAACTCCTCCTCCTCATTCAGGTTGTACACATCCTTCTTATCATGGACACGCTAACAGACAAAAGAATAGGAGTTTAATATTCAGCATATCCACACACAGATATCATTACCTAAAATCTGTAATGCTGCTTTTTGCATTACTAGGCCTCATCATCTAAATGCAATAAAGGGACATTATCAAGCCTGTGAT
>JAVQJX010127803.1:0-27055 GCA_036025115.1 Ambassis agassizii
CACACACACACACACACACACACACACACACACACACACACACACACACACACACACACACACACACACACACACACACACACACACACACACAGAGTGCTGTATCAATATTCGGATGGAGGATTAGATGCTCAGTGTTTCTCTGCAGAGGAGGTTGTAAATGCACACAGAGGGATGGAGCTCTGCATGAAAGCACACAGCTACACTGTGTTTGCTCTTCACAGTTTGAAAGTAGCTTGTACACATGCTAACCCGTTAGCTTCCTGATGGATGTTTGAGTTATGGTAACATTTAACTTTGTGTTTACATTGTGGTCATGCGATGCTGTGCACATGGGTATGTTGGCAGATGTGACTGGATTGGTAGGTATATGCAGTGTGCTATTACTGTGTCTCCCTCCTCCCTCTGCCTCCCTGTCTTTTTGGCTGTTGCTGCAGTCTCCTGGCACGCACTGGACTTTCATACTGCTCTATATTATTATCAGCACAGAGAAAGCGAGACAGGAAGATAGTGAGAGGAGGGCAGTGAGACAGGGAAGGAGGGAGGACAGAAGAATACTGATGGAAATAACAGCAGCCAAATGCTGATAGTTGAAGTACATACATCACTCTGCCTTTGTCGCTGTGGACAGATGGACCCAAAGAGTGCTAACTGAGAGTAAGGAGGACACAGAGGGGAAAATGGGTAAAGTGGTCATGTAGCTCAGTGGGAAGAACACACAGCAGGTCTCCATGGAAGCCGGGTTTCTCTTCAGAGGCACTGCTGGTAAACATGTAGGCCGTTAAAGGGACAGTTCACCTCAGAAGAGTTTGACTGGCCTCTGGTTCTCTGGATTGTGAGATGCAGACTTAAAGATTTCAGAGCTCACTCGTGGGAAAATGCACACCGCCTTCAGCACAGTCATACAAACATTGGGTGTATTGTTAAGTTGAGTAGATAGATTAGATGTCTGTGTCTTAAAACAATTTTGAAGCAGTATGAAAATTACGAATACAATTTTGGTTCTTTAAGCAGCTAATGAGCAGGAGTGAAGATGCTGGAGCGAGGAAATGGAGGGAGAAAATGATACATTAATAAAAATGCATCAAATGAACTCATTCAGATTTGTCAGAGAAAAGTGAGGAGACGACACTTTGAATCAAAGGTCGTTTCTACTGACTCGTAGCTGTGGTACAACCTTGACACGGCAGAAGATGTTTGTGTACATTTGCGGTAGTAACCGTCTCTCTTGTGCCTCCAGATTTCAGAAATCTACGTGTGTGGAGAGTCCGGTGACCTGACAGCCAAAGAGAAGCTGTTGTTATGGAGCCAGCAGGCGACAGAAGGCTACCCCGGCCTCCGCTGCGTCAACTTCACCTCATCCTGGAGCGATGGACGCATGTTCAACGCCCTGCTGCACAGATACAGGTTAGAAAAACAGTGTGTTTAACAGGTAAAAGCTTGGAGCCTCACCATCATGCCCCCCTTTCTGTTTGTGTTTGTTTACAGGCCAGACCTGATCGACATGGAGGTGGTGTCGCGGCAGAGCAACCGGGAGAACCTTGAGCAGGCCTTCGAGGTCGCCGAGTCGTTAGGGGTGACCAGACTGCTGGACGCTGAGGGTGAGGCTGTTCATCTGAGTGATGCTGAAACTTCAAAGCTTTTCGATCCATTTCCTGTTTTTTGGTAAATTCCTTTGATTTTCTCCACAGATGTTGACGTCCCGTCTCCAGACGAGAAGTCGGTCATCACTTATGTCTCCTCAATTTATGATGCCTTCCCTAAAATCCCTGAGGGAGGAGAGGGCATCGCTGCACACGTATGTCCCTGTTTAGAATTTGAACTTTTATCAGAGTAGCTTTTTATATTCTTTACTGTGCAATAATATGCATTACTTTGTGTTCCACTGAAGCCTGTTTTTTTTACCATCAGTATGAATCTTTCAGTTGACTCCTCTCACCTCTTCTTACTCCTCTTTGTCCTCCTCTTGCCACCCCATCATTAGGAGGTGGACCAGCGCTGGTCAGAGTACCAGTCCAGGTTCTCGTCTCTGCTCCAGTGGAGCCGCCAGCATATGGCCGTCATGGCCAACAAGAACTTCCCACAAAACCCTGTGGAACTCAAGGTGAACGCAGCGCTCCTGTCCATCACTCTGATGATTCTGAACCTGTTCTAAAGAGTATCACCTGCAGCTCTTCTTAATGCAACACAGATAAAACACAGCAGTGCATCAGTTTTAGTGACTCAGTGGCCGCTTCATTTAATGTGCTGCACTTGAGAGCCTTAGCCTGACTCACCACAGTGATCAGTAATCCTAAATGATAAACAAACAGAATGTGCTGCATTATAAATACACACTGACATGCAGCTGTATTCTGGTTTAGTTGAAATCAAATTCCAGAGCCTTATCTGTCCTCAGTCCCTCCGGTGTGTGCAACCTTGAAAAAAGAGAGCTGACAAGCAATTTCTTTAAAACCTTGAGAGAACAAAGGGTTACAGCAGGGAGGCGAGAGCAGGAGGCTTTAATACGAGCAACTTCAGAGAGACAGAGCTGAGCAAAGGACAGTGAATTTGCAGAAGGGAGGCGTGAATAATAACATGAAACTCTGTAGATCTGTAGAGAAACTGCTTAATGATCACCCAGGGAGGGAGGGTGTGATTATGAAGCTTTTACCTCTGATAACAGGTATCGACTTTTGTTAACAACGACCCCATTACGCTCATCAGCGCCTTCTGTTCCTCTGCTTCCTTCAGGCACTTTATAACGAGTACGTCCATTTCAAAGAGACAGAAATCCCCGCCAAGGAGATCGAGAAAGGTCACATCGAACACCTCTACAAACTGCTGGAGGTAAGAGCAGAAAGAGAGCGAGAGAGATGGAGGGAAAGGTGACCAACAACTGACACCACATGCACGGCTCATTGTGCATCATGGGGTTTAAGCTCAGGGGGCTTAACATCAGTAAGAGGAAGTGAGAGAGCTTTTGTTTCCCTCCTGAAGCGAAGATGATTTTACTGTCAGGCTATTATCAATGCAGCGGATTGTCTGAATGAACACATGATGGCTGATAATAGTTCCTTCTTTATTCTCAGCTGATGTTACCAAAGGTGACTTATGATTGCTGATGTAATAAAGACTTTTAATGGAGTTTGTGTGATACGAAGTGTTTAACCTGTATGCGTGTGTTTGTGTCCAGGTGTGGATAGAGTTCGGTCGTATTAAGCTTCCTCAGGGCCTCCATCCCAACGACCTGGAAGAGGAATGGGGCAAACTCATCCTGGAGATGCTGGAGCGAGAGAAGGCTCTACGGCCGGCTGTGGAGAGGTACACACACACGCACACACACGCACCAATCAAACGTTGCATGTAATTAATTAGAAACGCTGATGCAAGCCCTCATGTCCAATGTTCAAGTTCGATTTTCCTGGACATGCCTATTTAACCTCTGTGGGTGTGTCTTGTGTGTTGTGTGTGTGTTTTTTAGGCTAGAGCTGCTGCTTCAAAGAGCCAATAAGATCCAGAACATGGCTCTGGACTGTGAGGAGAAACTCACCCTCGCTAAGAACACACTGCAGGCTGTGAGTCCTGATCCCCTCGCCTTCTTTTTCCCTCATATGTTTAGTGTTTTACACTGTTCTAATCCTAAGTGCTGTTCTGGGACGGCAAATATTTACTCGAGCCATTTCACTGCTCTCTACAAACACACTTTCTTTTCTTTGTCTAATTCCAGTTTAAAATCATGTCCCCTTTGACAGATATATTCACTGATCTCCTGTCCTCGCTGATATATTTAATTTCACCGTATTAGCCTTTATTTGCTGCCTCTGTCAGAAGGCCTTCTTTGGTTTCACTGTTTTGTTTACTTGAATCACCTGACACTCTAAACCTCCTGACATCATTCTCCATAATAACACACAAGCCAAGAAAGCAAATAAATGAAATCTGCTCGTCCCTCCTCTGGTGTCCTCCAGGACATGTCTCGGGTGGAGAGCGACGAGGCGGTGCAGTGTGAGAAAGAATTGGCCTGCTACCTGCAGGACTGTGAGTCTCTCATCGGGCAACTCAACCAGGAGCTCAAAGTCCTCAGAGATGAGAAATACTACCAGGTGGAGCAGCTGGCGTTCAGGTGAGTCAGGAGTCTTATAATCCGATCATTTCAGACTCACCAGTATTTACAGGCACATGAAGCTGTTCTGATGTAAATCAATGGTGTCTAGAGAGCCCAAGTTATAATTGTGTCTACAGACACAGTGAGAAGGTCATAAATCATACACCATAAGGAAAACATGACTTAGTAACTCCATATTTTTGTTTTTCATGATGGACAGAGTGTCCTGCCTTCAGGAGGAGCTGGTCTCCCTCAGGCTGCAGTGCTCCAGTGTCTACAGGAAAGGGCACTTCACTCAGGCCCTGGGCAGCAAAGAGATCACCAGCCAGAGGGCCCCGGACAGTGGCCTCTCCCTGGGGCAGACGCTGCTGGGAGCTGTGGGCGCCGTGGGAGCAATGGGAGCTGCACTCCTGCGCCGGCCCATGGCTCGGTCGCAGCTGGTGGCCATGTCATCGTCAGAAGACGAAGGAAGCCTGAGGTTCATCTACGAGCTGCTCGGATGGGTGGAGGAGACACAGGTTCTTATATTGTTTGGATCAGTGTTTTGATTATTTTCTCAGTCCTATATAAAATATAATAATACAGATAGAATGGAAGACTTCTATTTATTTCTGTCTGTGTGTTTAGGAGCTGTTGGAGCGTGCTGAATGGGGCGCTGACCTCCCCTCTGTAGAAAACAACCTCCAAGAACACAACACCATACACACGGCGGTGGAAGAGCTAATGAGTGGCCTGCAGGAGGCACGCAGCTATGAGGTACAGTACACACACATACATCATTCATATGTGAACACTGGGTTCTTTATTCTGAGAGCTTGTGACGAAGTCTTGCTTTCTCACCTGCAGGCGAAAGTCTCTCCCAACTTCAAGAGTAGTTATTCTGAAACCCTGGCCAAGCTGGAGAACCAATACTGCAAACTACTGGTCAGTGTCTCTCAGCTGAGGATTTTTTTTTTGTGTGTGTTTTTCAGCTCACCCCCTCTCCTCAGTTAATCCCTTTAACGGCATGACAGAACATGCAAATGCCATAATTCTGCTCTCTAGTTACTCAGTTCCCCAAATGTACCCCTTATATTTTATTTATTAGTTTTTTTCATCCTCTCACTAGGGTTTTTACATACATTTTCCAGTTTGGTTACTTTTTGAACCCGAGTGCTTCATTTTCATTAAGTCCCCCAAATCCCTGTAAAAGCACCAAATCCAAGAGTACAATCCCAATAAGCAGCACAAGTGAAGAGGATTCTTTTGTTTTTTTTTACTTCTCTCAGCACTGCTGATCAGCATGATGATGGTGTTTGTTTGTGTGGTTGCCATAGGAACATTCGTCATGGCGCCTGCGGAGCTTGGAGAGCCTGCACGCGTTTGTGTCGCACTGCACTGAGGAGCTGATCTGGCTCAATGAGAGGGAGGAGGAGGAAATTGCCTACGACTGGAGTGACAACAACACGAACATGAATGCCAAGAGGGAGTTATACAGTGTGAGTGAAGGAAGGAAACCAAACAGAAGCACTGATGGCTTCCTCTAACATCACAAAACCCTGGAACCTCACACAAAAACAAGAGAATCCCTCTAGTCATAATAACTGTGTTGTTTGGATGCCCCCAAACACTATTTTTTGCCTTCATCTCTCATCATTCTGTCCTGTTAACAGGAAATGAGGTTAGAGCTGGATGAAAAACGAGACGTGATGCGGTCTCTGCAGGAAACAGCCAGCCGTCTGTGTCAGGAGAACCATCCAGCCAAACAGACTGTGGAGGTGAAGTTCATGATTTTATTCAATGACCTTTAAAAATGTTAGACTTTGTCTCAGTGGGAACAAGTTCTTCAAAATGTTATGCTTTTCACTTTGCACACTGATGCATATCAGTTACAGTAATCCTGTGATTTTAAGCTGCATAAATCTCAGTCTCAGTGTCCACATCAGGACTTACTCTGTCTTTCTCTGTCCATGTGTTGTCAGGCTTACAGTGCAGCCCTGCAGACTCAGTGGCAGTGGGTGGACCAGCTGTGTGTGTGTGTAGAGCAGCATCTCAAAGACAACACTGTGTACTTCCAGGTGAGATTCACACTCTTTTTACAGTGTGTTTACAGATTTTGTGAGTGTTGTCTGGACATAGGAGGTGTTTTCGTTGCCTACATTGCTGACATTTTTGTTTCTTTTTGCTAGTTCATGAGTGACGCTCGGGACTGTGAGACATATCTCCGGCAGCTCCAGGAAACCATCAAGAGACAGTACACCTGTGACAGGAACAGCAGACTGAGCAAACTGGAGGATCTGCTGCAGGACTCAATGGTAGTTCAGATTTAGTCTGTGATTAAGAATTGATGAAACCAGTTCTTGGCAGCAACACTTAAGACTGGAAATAAAGTGAAATGTGGCTTTTTGTGACACGCCAACATTTTCTCATCATTAAATGAGGCTTAAAGTTAAAGCATCGTTAAGGGGGTGGATGATGTATTTTCTTCTTTTGTGGAGCTCAGCTTCACCTGCACTCCATCTCCCGGCTCATTTTTTGTTTTAGCAAGGATTCAGGGTGTGACCTGCAGGGCCAAGATGGGTGACAGCAGTAAGAGTTTGTCTATAAGTGTATAAAAATAATACATCATCCAAACATGCAGGAAGCTGTAGAATTATGAGCCACTCATTATCCACCTGGATAAAGGTTTATGCAGCAATGACATGGCTGTCTATGTACTTCCTGTCTCTGGAGCAACAGACACACTCTGTAAAGTCAGTATCCGAGGTGTTAGCGCACCATTGTGCTCCTGATTGTTGTGCTTTGCCTCAGGCAGCTGCAGCACGTCGCATGACGGGGTGAAGTCATCTGTTAGAGCACCTTCGCTGAATCATCCCCCTGTGGCACATTTGCAAGGCTGCCATCTTCACGCCTACTTCACACACACACACAAACACACACACACCTCCAAGCAGATGGCAGAGTTAATGCGGGCATCACTCCACAGGCCAGAGCAGTGAGCGTATCCTCTCAATAAAGAGGTGTGAGTGTCACAAACAGATGCTGCTTTCAGAGATCTGTGTGTATTAAGACTAAATATGTATATAGATGTTTGGTTATGCTAACATGCTATGGACTGTGTGGTTTTCAGCTGCAGTTAATGAAGTTTCCAGTTGGTTGTGCTCCATCTCTCTCTCACTGGGAGGGGCACACTGTAGATGATTCAACAGAAAAACAAAGCTGAACCTGTTTCCAGAATCTCGTCTATTTTGTCTCATTTCATTTGAGTCTTTATGTATTGACATGAACTGACTCAACTCCTTGTTTGTGTTGTATCAGTAATTAATTCCTCATGAAGCCTTGTTTTAATTTGTGCTCGTATAAATTATGTGGAGTTGTTATGATAAGTCAGCCGCCTCAGTGTGAAATTCATTTCTGAGGTGTAACGTATAAAGTTATTAACGTCCCTCTCTGTCTCAGTGTCTCTAACTCTCCTTCCATTTATCCCTTTTTCCCCTCTGTACCTCTCGCCCCACCTGTCTCCTTGTTGTCTCTCTATAATGAATCCTTAATGACTCTCTGCTCAGGGTGAGGCAGGAATGAAATGTAATTCTGCCCATCAGGGTGAACAGCGCACAGATAAATGTTTAATGGTTAGTGGCCAAACGAACACAAGCAGCTGAGTCAGCAAACGCAGGGTCCACACATCTTACAGGCTAATAAGATGATTATACACTGAAGGATTTTTGCCTTTTGTTAACATGTTCATGGTGGTTGTGAAGGCCACGATGAGGTTAATTTTTGTAGATATGCAAGTTTAATTTGCAATACTTTACTGCAAAGCTAATGACATTCTGATTAGCTTCAGCTGTATTTTGTGTTCAGTGCTAATCAAAGACTATAAATAAAGGTGGCTGAACCCTCTAAGACCATCAGTCAGTCTCCTAAAGAGTGGCTCAGTGTGGCCAACTCCACCTTTCTAATCTACAAATTGGCAAAGTGGTCATTTGAGGAACTGCAGTTTTTGGCGTGACATGACATTCTTTTTATAGCATTGGATTAGCATTGCTTAGCATGACACTGCTTAAGTTCAGATGAACTCTGACATCTGTGACGACCAGAATGACAGTATGATGTTTTCCTGCAGGAGGAGAAGGAGCAGCTGATTGAGTACCGCAGCACGGTGGCCAGCCTGGTGGGCCGGGCCAAGACGGTGGTACAGCTCCGCCCCCGCAGTGCAGAGAGCACCCTGGGAGCCACAACACCCATCAAAGCCATCTGTGACTACAAGCAGATTGAGGTATAGCACACACCAGCAGCACACAGTATACATCATACAGCATGTCGGCCTTCGCCTGTCGGCCTGTAGTTACTATAAGTTTCTGATGCTGGAAATCCTTTATGTATCTCTCCACTGACCTCACCACTCTACACCGCCTCCTCTTTGCCCTGCACTTCCTCACTGAGTCCCTCCACAAACACTTTTAGCTGCTATCTCCATGCTGTGAAGTTTAGTCAGAGATGGATGAAAACATCCACACAAACACTTGGAGGTCTGTAATGAAGAATAGACCACATCACTGGGTTTCTTTCTGCTAACAGATCCAACTGTTTTCATTTTTTTACTGGCAGAGCTGAATATGATTAGGATTCACTGACTGAAATAGTTCTTACAATGGATGACTTTTGCTTTTGTTCTCTTCTGACAAATCCCCCCCAAAATAACCAGAGTAAAGACTGATAAGGAGAGAAGCTGGTGTTGGCTGTAGCTCTTTCTCTTTCACACCCAGCTGTGATGCCCTCAGGGAGTCTAAAACCTGATCAATTATACATCTGTCCCATCCTCTCTGACTTAAAAAAACAGCACCTAGCACTCCAGCAGCCTGGCGTGGACATACAGCTGCTGCTATATTTAGTCCACAGTACAGGGTCAGTTTGCTCAGTGAAGCATACCGTATGTGAGGATTTGTGTCCAGGTGAAGAAGGACGGTTTTCTAGAAGTGCTGAACCTCTGGACAAACATGCACAAAAGTAATCTTTCTCTCCTTCACTCTCCCCTGTCTTCTCCTTTCTCTCCATACCCTCATCTACCTTTCTGCGTACCCCCCCTCTTACTCCCTCCTCCTCCTCCTCATTCTCTCCCCTCCCTTTCGTCTGTCGGCTGGGCTGGCAAGACAAACATTCAGGTATAGCTGCCTATATTCTCCCTCTCTCACCTCAGATTTGTACACCGCACACACACTGTGCTGCCCTGGTTGCTGCTTTCTTATCAGCTGATTTCAGGCTTTAGAATTGGTTATGAATTTAGTGTGAAACTGATAACTGCTCCAGAATGAAATTAGTTGGGGGATTACAAGTAATTGCTGTTGAGATAGTTTAATTATTTGTTTTCACATTAGGTGTTTCTCCAGACTCAGACCTGCTCCTGCTGCTTTTTTCATGTGTAGTGTGAGTGAAACACTTGTAAAACGTTTCGTATTATCATATTCTTTGACAATATCATCACCTGAAATACACATGGTCAATATATAATACAAGCACTCAGCAGACTGTGAGCAGCTCCTAGAACTAAATCTCTGGATGTCAGTGTGTCCGAGAAGATTTTAAAGACATGGAGAACACTGGAATTTATAGTGAGCGGGTTGAAAAATCAAAATGATTCTTAACCACACAAATGACTTTGAAATTTGCCCACTGTGGGACTAATAAAGGTTTTCTTATCTTTCTTATCGTATTTAAAGAAAGACGTATGTCTGCCTGTCCTTTTCATCACCTGTGGTGCACACTGCAGGCTGAGATGAGTTTGATAAGAGAAGGCAGCAATCACTGAACTGAACTGAATATAACGCTGCCCGGCCTTCAAGGCTCATTCAGTCAGTCAGAATAAAAAACAGCCTGCAGTATACATTTCATGTATTTGCTGTGTGTGCATAGCTTTGCATTATTGATGTGTGTGTGAGCAGGGAAGGGGTGAGAGAGGGCGGTGGGTTATCAATAGAAGAATATTGGCTGCTTTCACAGTAAGAGCTTTAGCGATGCAAAGCGGCTTCCACACCACATGGCATGGTTTCTGTGTCGGCTTCTCTAACACCACATCACTTCAGGGCTCCTGCTAACTTCATGAATGTTTACATTTATTTTTGTTGCATTATGAGTTTGTTGGTATTAGCTTTAGTTTTAATTTTTATCCCTTCTCTCCTCTCTGACTTTTCTCCATCCTCCTTCTCTAACCATTCTATTCTGACTTTGTGAACTTTTCTATTAATTTTCTGTCTCACCTTCCATCTTCTTCTCTTTATCTGCTCCATGTTGTTCCCAAAATCTTTTTCCACCCATCTCTCCATCTGTTGTCTCGTCACATCGCGCCTCTGACTCTCAGATCACGATAAGCAGAGGAGAGGAGTGTGTGCTGGAGGACAACTCTCAGAGAACCAAGTGGAAGGTGATCAGCCCGTCAGGGAACGAGGCCTGGGTGCCCTCTGTGTGTTTCTCTGTCCCACCTCCAAACCAGGAGGCCATCAACACAGCCAGCAGGTGGGACACACACTGCAAACATATCCTGAGTTTTTGTGCTTTGCTTATGTTTTACTCTGTGTGAACAGGAGTTTGTTTTGCGTTGTTTGTGTACAGGACGGAGCAGTTGTACCAGAAGGTCATGTCTCTGTGGCATCAACTCCACGTCAACATGAAGAGTGTGGTGTCCTGGCACTACCTGCTCAAAGACGTCAGGACTGTCAACGGCTGGGACCTGGACACGGTGAGATACTGTGTGTTTAAGTAGTGACTGTGCTTCTCCTCTGCTGTTGCACTTACCTCCTCTCTCCGTGCCTCACCTCTCAGGTTCGTTGTCAGTCTCCATCAGAGCGGCAACATGTTCTGAATCACCTGGAGTCCCAGCTGGCCGACTTCCTGTCAGACAGCAAAGAGAGCTCTCTGTTCACGTCGACCGAAAGGCGAGAGCTGGAGGGCGAGGTTCAGCAGGCCCAGCAGCACTGCCAGGACCTGCTGCACAACATGGAGAGCGGTGAGGCGGAATAGGTGCAAACACTTTGTTTTCTGGTGGTTACGGTACACGCCTAAAGCAGCTTTGAATTTCCTCTGTCTGCAGTGGAGAAGGATGAGTCCGTCTCCCGGTCGTACCTGTCAGAGCTGCAGAATATCACTCTCCGTTTGAATGATGCCGAGCAGAGACTGATGAGGGGAATCGAGACTCCGCCCCCAGTCCGCCTGTCGGGGGACACCTCTGACAATGCTGTCCAGATTGCAGAGCAAGAGGTCTGTTTGAGCCCCATCTGCTGGTGGCTAAGAGCAATTGCAAGTATGTCTGTTCATTGTCTAAGCATCAGGCAATATTACATATGCTGTTCTCTTTCTTGTGCAGAAGTTGCGGTCTGAGCTGGACTCCCTGCGCTCCGGCTTGGGTGACGTGTCTCGTCGCTGCGTCAGTTTCTTCGAGGAGAAGCCGACGTCCTCCACCGTTCCAATCCTCCGGTCTGAGCTCAACCAGGCCGTGGAGAAGATTGACAAACTGCACAACCTCTCTTCTGTCTACTTACAAAAGTTAGTGCACTTTTAGATTTTAGATTCTGAAAACTCAGAAATTTACACTAATCATGTGATTTATTTGCATTTTACTCTTTAAGGTTAAAGACAGTAGACGTCCTGTTACATAACCTGGATGAAGCAGAGAGCCACGTCAGGAAGTATGAGACCCGGCTAAGTGAAGAAGACATTGTTCCAGCTGACACAGCAGCCATCCAGAACCTCAGAGATCAACTAGGGGTCAGTCAGATCATCACCGAAAATCACTTTTAATCATCAATCTGACTTTTGTTCGGCAGCACGTTTATTTCTTTTGGTGTGTGTTGTGTCTCGCTTCAGAAGTGGCAGGCTGAGCTAGCTGATCAGGATGGCATCTTCCAGTCTCTGCAGTCGGATGTGGCTCGGGCCAAAGAGGCAGGTTCTCAGCTCAGCAGGCTCCACCCAGACCGCAGTCCTGAGCTGGAGCGCTACCAGGATAAAACCAATCAGATGGCAGACAGGTGGAGTGGAGTCAAAAGGCAGATAGAGACACGGTGAGCAGAAGAGATAAAAGATGGGGAAAGGAAAAAGCTCTTTACCGTCTTTTTGTTATAAATACTGTGTTCTGTTTCAACACAGGCGGACGGATCTTGAAGCTCTGGGCTCGTCCCTGCAGCAGTACAGAGACGGACATTCAGCTTTGATAAAGTGGATCGAGGAGACAACAGTGAGACAAGAAAACACACAACCTGAACAGAATGACAGCAAAGCTCTGTCTGAACAACTGGCCCAGCAGACGGTTAGTAACACTGAATAAATCTGTAGATTAATGAGTGATTAGATGCTCGAAAACCACAAGTGTAAGCCCCTATTTTTTGTCAGGCTTTAGTAGCTGAGATTGAACAGAACCAGACCAAACTAGACGAGTGCCAGACTCACTCCAAACAGTACTGCACCTCAGTGAAGGTAAGTTACTGCTTTTGGAATCTCATGAGGTGTTTCAGAAGATTTGGTGCAATCTTTTACACTTCCATCCTGCTTTTATTTTGAAGGATTATGAGCTGCAGTTGATGACATACAGAGCGTTTGTAGAGTCAACACATAAGTCACCTGTCAAGAGGAGGAGGATACACTCTTCCTCTGACACCATCACTCAGGAGGTAAGGAGTTTTAAATGTTGTTGTAACATTTGTAACATGCATTAAACATTGTGTATCTCTACAGTTCATGGACTTACGTACACGCTACACTGCGCTGGTTACCTTGACAACACAACATGTGAAGTACATTAGTGATGCACTGAGGAGACTGGAAGAGGAAGAGGTGATGCTTTGATTTATTATCTTACGTCATATGATCTTTTTTTAGCACTTACTGCATGTGTCTGACTCTCTTTGCAGAAAGAGGTGGAGGAGGAGAAGCAGGCCAGGGTGGGCCAGGTTTCAGACCTGCTGGGCTGGGTCAAAGGTCTCCAAGGCCGGGCAGGGGGACCCAACGCCGAGTCGTCACTTGCTGCTCAACAGGTACGTCACTGCTACTGTCAAAATAAAGGAAGTTAACAGAGCAGGTGTACGGTACTAACCGTTTGTCTGTCTGTTCTTTAAAGGCCGTCAGCGAACAGCTAGCAGCCAAGAAAGATCAGGTGGCTGAAGCCATAAGGAACACACAAGTCTTCCTGCTGTCTAAACAGGCGAGCAAGTGAGTTCATGTGACATACACAGAGTATCACACACCAAACAAAGACACACCTCAGTACATGCTCAACAACTGATGTGATCTTGTATATGCCCCCATGTTGGCTCAGCTCCCTAAGTAAACAGATTTGTTGGGTTTCTGCTGTTTTCCACCACACCCACACCTGCTCCAACCTTCTCCCATGTGTCCTCTCCAGGTTATCCCCAGAGGAACGTGCCCAGGTGGAGGCTCAGCTGGACGAGCTGACGTCCACCTACAATCAGCTGTGTGACAGCTCCACCCAGCAGCTGCAGCAGCTGGAGCAGCAATTGGCCAAAGAGGAGGAAAGAAAGGTAACCACACTGAGCAGAAGGGTTACTGCTGCTTCGTGTCACAAATACGTTGCGTTTATGCAAACAAAAAGGAAAATGACAGTGAAGGTAGTTTTGTTAAAATGTCGCTTTGAGTCTGAAGACGCTTGCCAGCTAAGCGAGAGTCTGTGTGTGGGTCACCTGCAGAATGTGTGTGCATTACAGCATGTTGTGTGTTCACAGATTTTAAAAAACACTGTTGACAAATTTCACAGATTGACTCACAAACCCGATTCAGACGTGTGTCCAGACCAATTATATCATCAAATTTTTACATGTCTTACCTCCATTGTTGTTATTTAAAAAGAGTTAATGACTACTAGAATAAATGAGATTTGTCATGAGACACCTCTGCAGCCCACCTTTGAAGTTATGGGTGCAGAAATGCAAAGGTTTTGCTTGACATCACAGTCTGAACTGGGCCTTAGCATGGAGTGATCATCACGTTTTCCAAAAAACCTGCATCATGTCATTAACTATCCACACCATACACCTTGTCATCTTCATTATCATTGTCATTATCAAGATCATCATCAAGAAGTACATCTGCTAAACCGCTAACATAGATGGCCTTAGTGGTGCCGCAGTAGAGCAGCGCTTTGCTTCTCAGCCATTTATATGTTTCTCTGTAAATAAAAAACCAATACTTTTTATTTAGAGATTTTAAAACAACACATTGCATTTCACTTTTTATGTTATTCTGCATAAGATTCCCTCTCATGTACAATTTCATTCAACCAGAATGGAGAATCACACATTCACAGCTCCCCCTTCATGCATCAGTCAGAAACAGACTGGATGTGTGTGAGAGTTTATGATTCAGCAGCGACTCAAAGTTAATTCCTGTGTTAATGTTGTGTGCTTTTACATGGATTTTATGTGAAGGTTTTTAGTGCACCAGAGGCCCGCTATGCAACAAAAACACCTCACCATTTGAGCATGTTGTGTCCAGATCACAATAGTGATGTGTGTGTGTGTGTGTTTGAATGAGAATTCTTGTGTCTGTTCTAATGCATTCTATTAATGTGTGAAACTTTAAACCAGCATTTTGCTTGAAAATCACTAACAGCTGCCAAAGGACAATTGTGGACATCCGAGCTCTGAGCTGAGGATCAAACAGAGCAGGACTGTAGTTCACATCCCAGTTAGAACAGTTAACTGTGTTAGTTTTAGTGGGAATGCCTTCAGTATGGCGTGCATAGCTGTGTAAATGATATGGTTTAGTAAGATCAGGGTCAAACGCAGTGCTAAGAGTCAGAGTGAAGAGTGGCATGCAGAATGCTAACAACCAGCTTCTCACCTGTCGCGCCTCGCTCTGCCGAGCCATAAGCTGGCCCATTAGTGTGTGTGCGCACCACAGGACGAGCCCGTACGGTAAGTAGCGCTCGCTTTCTCTCTTACTGTTGCCAGTAATGTAGACATTTTATTCTTTTCTTCCTCTTATGTCCTCCTGTATGTCTTTGCTTATTTTTTACGTAGAGCTTTTCTGTTTTATTTTGTTTGTTTGTTTGTTGATTTGCTTTGTTGCATGCTTAGTGCTTGTTTTAGAATAGTGATGGTAAGTATGAGTCCGCAATTTCAGCATATAATAACATGCTGACAAAAATAAATTGTATTTTGGTCATGTGATAAATGGTGGTGGGTTTTCTCTTCTTTCTGACTTTATACGCTAACATAGAAATGAAACATAATACTTCAGCGATACTCAGATAAATCTTGACAGGAATTTATTTTGTTTCTTTTCGTAGATCCAGAATGCCATTGCTGGAGTGATTGACCTGGGAACAGTGGAAACATTCCCTGTCTTCCAAGCAGCCCAACGTGGCCTCATTGACCAGGACACCTGCCATGTTCTCCTGGAGGCCCAGCTCGTTATGGGTGGGCTCCTGCAGCCTGACTCTTCTGTCAGTCTTTCACTAGAACAAGGTCTAACTCAAGGCCTGATTGACACCCATACCAGACAGTCCCTCTCTGAGCTGGAGAATGCCATGTTTGTGGTGGAGAAGTCCACAAATGAGCAACAAAACCTGCTTCCTGTAGCCACAGCCATAGAGTCTGGGCTCATCAAAGAGGAGATGGGACTTCATATTCTTGAGCTCCAGTTGAACACTGGTGATCTGAGAGATGTGAATGGAAAAGTAATGAGTTTGGAACAAGCAGAAGATATGAGACTTTTGTCTCCCAGAATCTCCACCAAGCTCCAGTCAAGGCTGCAACACAGGGACCTGATTGACCCAAACACGGCTGAAAAAGTGAACCTGCAGGAGTTACAGCAGCGCTGCGTCCCTGACGATGACTCCGGCTTCCTTCTCCTTCCTGTCAAACAGCAGCCTGGAGGAACCGTTTGCCTCCGTTCTGGGAGAAAAGTTGGCATCTTCCGTGCAGTTCAGGAAGGACTGATTGATAGGAAAGTTACTGTACGACTTCTTGAAGCTCAGCTCTTTGCTGGTGGCATTGCTGACCCACGGTCTGGCCACAGGCTGACAATTGATGAGGCCGTTCGTCATGGGCTTATGGACCAGGACTTAGCCTGTACCATGTTAGCACGACAACTGCAAAATGGGGGAATTTTGGACCCTTATAGTGGAGAACGTCTGGATTTAGAGGAGGGTATTCGCAGGGACCTTCTCTCCCCTCGTTTGGCCCTTTTGGTTCTTGAGTCTCTCTGGGCATTTATGGGTGTCCTCTGGCCTGAAACTGGAGAACTTCTGCCGATTGCTGAGGCTCTTCAACAAGGAGTCATCTCAGCAGATCTAGCACGGAATATGCTAAGGCAGCGGCATACTATTGGGGCTCTGTACAACCCAGAAACCTTCCAGGTGCTGCCCCTAAATCAGGCTGATGAAGAGACCGCTGAGCCCAGTGTGGTCAGGTGTCTCGAAGCCATCCACATCCCAGATGTTCCCTCCAACATGAACCAGTCTGGTACCCCCTCTCTAAACCGCCTGAGCTGGGGTTCCACCAGCTCCTCCTCTCCACCTCCATCCTCTCCATCACCATTTACATCTCCAGCAGGTCTTGTGTGGGAAACAAGACTAACAGATGGAACAGATCCCGAAGAACAAGCCAAGCAGAAGCTGCTGTTTCACCTCATGACTCACAGCTATGTGGATGCTCATACTGGTAAACGGTTGGTGCTGTTGGACCCTGAGCTGATAGAGATGGTCAAAGCCTTAGACCTGGCTGATGCAGAGTTAAGTCAAGTTGAACCTCTGAGCAAGAAAAAGTTTAGTTTGACAGGTAATGGTGTGAAAGACTGTCCAGGCAAGAGTTCAGACATCACTGGAACAAGCAGTGTATATGAAACGGGTGACTGGGAGGAAGACAATGAAATGCTGCAGAAACCATCATCAACTCTGGAAGGAGATTTACCCATTTCAGAGAAAGATAACAACATGGAAGTAAATGAAGAAATATTCAGTCTGAGTTCAGATGAACCTGTCAGGGAGGAAGGTCAGCACAAGATGGTCCCATCCCAACTATCCCAACACAGGGATAGTCCTGACCTGGAAACCAGAGGTACAGTCATAACAGAAGTTAGAAAAACAGCCACAGACCCACTCAGATCAGAGGAAGGTGAAACATTGCAGGGATCCATAAAAACAAATGAGGATATTAATGTAACACAAACTCCTGAAAGAAAAGATGTAAGACACACTGAGGTGGAATCAAAAAAGATCAGAGAGAAACTGCCTGAAACAGAAACTGACTCAAAACCTGATCAATCTCAGATAAATGTCAGTGAATCAGCAGTGGAGAAGCAAGAGGAGGATGCTGAGTTGGAGAAGTTAGTCCTGGAGCTCAAACAGGGAGGCCTGGTGACAGAAGAGGGGGAGAAGCTGCTGCCAGATGAGGCAGTAGCACAGGGCCTCCTTCCTGGTCATACAGCAGTAAAATTAATGGCTCAGGCAGGTCTGTTTGGTGGTTTCCTGGATGCCAACAGTGGAGAGTCGCTGAGCATGGAGGAGGTTATGCAGGAAGGTTTATTAGATGACGATCTAATGTGGGGTGTCCTGAAGTCAGATAAAACCCTTGCAGGGGTTGTGGATGTTGAGAAAAGACAGATTTGTGGAGTGAAGGATGCAGCTCAAGCAGGGTTGATTGATCCCAACACAGCTGCTCGACTTCTTGAAGCCCAGGTGGCGTCAGGGGGGATTGTAGACCTGCGCAGGGATAAGAAAGTCTCTGTCACTTTAGCAGCAAACCTGGGACTGATTGATGAGGATCAGAGGGAAGAGCTGGTGGCACTGGAGAAGGCGTACAAAGGAAAGGTTACAGATTCAACAACAGCCCTTAAAAAAGCCAATTTACAGCTACAGATGGAAGGTGTTGTTGACCCAGAGACTAAGTCTCCAGTTCCTCTGGAGAAAGCAATTCAGAGAGGGTTAATTAGGTCAGATGAGGCTTATCAGGTGCTGGCACAGCAGGTGGCTCAAGGTGGCATAATACACCATGCCTCAGGAATGAGGCTTCCAGTCTCTGATGCTGTAGACAGAGGACTAGTGGATCGGTCCATTGCTCCAGGGTTAGAGGAACTGGAGTGGATCTACAAAGGAAAAGTCAGTCCTTCACGTCAGCCAGACGCTGTTGCTTTCCAGGCTTCAACTGGAGCTATTTCAGACCCTGACACTGGAGCTAAACTGACTCTGACAGAGGCAGTGTCTAAGGGCCTTCTAGATGAGGACATAGCAAGTGAAGTCATGGCTTCTCCCACAGAGTCTCAAGGAGTGCTTGACCCCCAAAGTGCACACATTGTACCGTATTCAGAACTGGTAAACCAGGGAAAGATCGATATAGAAACAGGTAAACGTTTCTTAGAAGTGAAACCGTTCAGAGGTATTCACAATCAGCAAACAAGTGAATACCTGACCCTTCCTGAAGCAGTGGCATTAAAACAAGTTGACCCAGTTCCAGCACTGAGGCTGCTTCAAAGCCAGGCAGACACTGGTGGCATCATTGATATCAGGACTGGAAAAAGGCTTCCTTTCCCTGAAGCCACCAGGAGAGGCTTAGTTGAATGTGATATGGTGAAAGAAATAGCTACTAACCAGCTTTTGAAAGGAGGTTTAATTGAGCCTTCTACTGGGCAGCGAGTTGCAAGTCTCAGTGATGCCATTTCTGTGGGACTGATTTCTAGTGATGTGGCTTCAGAGATCCAGGAGAAAGTAGAAGTTGATGAGGACAGCTCTACACCTGCTGTTTCCTCAAATAGTTCATACAGCCCTGCCATCATAATGTCAGTGTCAAGCCCAGACAGTCCAGCTAACTGGTCAGATACTAACACTGAGGTTCTTTCAGGAACTCAGTTTTCTAGTTTAGGAGTTACACAGGACGAGGATGAGGAGAAGTCGACCCATCAGCCTCTGTTTCATGGCCCCACTGCAGAGGACAGAGCAGAGGAAACTGAGCTGGTAGAAGAAAAGTCAATAATTCAGCCAGATCAGTCCATTGATCTTTTGTCCATGTTTGCAACTAATGTTGAGAAGAGAATTCATCAGGCCATAAAAGAGATCAAAGTACCGCAGACAGACAGCTCTGAATCAGAGAATCTGCCCAAAGAAGAGAGGCCGCCTGTATGTGATGATAATAAAGATTCTGTGGGGGAAATCATGCAGACACACATCCATCACACCGAGTCACAGAAAGAGGTCAGAACAGGAGTTACGGAGGAATCTGTGAAGGAGGAGAGCACACTGACGATCCATCGTGTATGTGATGATGAAAACCTGACAGTTTGTGTAGCAGCAGAGATTACAGATGAAAGAGAAAGTAAAGAGGGCATCGACCTGTCAGACGTGAATGATGAGACAGCACAGACACATGAGGCTGTACATGAGGAGAGAAAAGGAGCAGAGGAAGAGAAACCTGGAAAGATAGCAGAGAGAAAGACTGATGCTGAGCGTTCAGACCAGTCAGTGACCTCTGCATCCATCGAGACAGAAAACAAAAGCAAGAAGAAGAGGAAGAGTAAGAAGAAGGTGAAAGGTAAAGAAACAGAGAGTGAAGGGCAAGAAAGAAAACAGCCGTCGCACATTGATCAGCCTGATGGAGGAACTCAGAGGAAGTCAGCAGCTGTTGATGGAGACACAGACAAATACAAGGAATCACAAAGTTATGGTCAGCCAAGTGTGGAGGCACCGACTAATGGAGACAATGAATCAAGAATCAACGAGAAATTTAAGACTGAACAGGATTTGGCTAAACAGGTTCAGGATGCAGGTCCAAGCAGTCAGCAGTTCTTCAAAGCTGCAACTGAACCAGAGAAAGATGGTGCTGAAATAATGTCAGTGAAGACTGAAGGAAAAGATGAAAAGAGAAACAAGGTGGACAGAGAGGAACCTGAAGGGCAACAACCAGAGAGCAGGCAGGAGCTCAAGACAACAAAGGAGCAGGCCTTACCTAAGAAATCAGCTCTGCCAGAGGAGGAGAAAGCAGCCTTAATCCTGAAGGCTAAAGAGAGTATTCTGAAAAAGGTGTTTGAAAAAGGAGTGAGTGAGAAACAGGCTGCTGAGGAGCTGCAGGTGCTGCGCAGGGAGGCGGGGAACAAGGAGAGTCCAGATATAAGAGATATGAAGTCACAAACTCTGCCAGCGAAGGTCAACAGAGGGGAGAGTCAAGCTGTCATACATGATGGTGTCAAAAGGCTGAATGGTTTGGAAAGAGAACGCAAAGATGACAAAGGAAAGGAGGCGATCGAAAACACTGAGGCTTCACAGGAGAGAGAAAAGAGGAGCTTTGGAGAGGAAGAGGTACAAAAAGGTGTAACCACTTCATCAGTTCAGCCTAAAGAAACTCAGCTGAGCAAACGAAGCAAGAAGAGCAAGAAGTCAAAGATTCCAAAAGCAGCAGACAAAGCTGCAGCAGACACTGAGAAGCTACAGACCAACGAAAAAGATTCTGCAGTGTCGAAGGACAGGCCGACTGATGGTCAGACAGTCAGAGAAAAGGCAAAGGACACTACTGAAGTAACCATTCAAGAACCTGAAGCCAGTCAAACAGAGGAAACTGACCCTCAGGAACACACACAAGTAGCACAAGGTTCTGTGAAAGAAGAACTCCCTTCAGATACCAGCGAACCTGCTGATGTCTCTTATGATGTTCCCTGCAAAAAGGACACCCAGCCCACTGCTCTGCTGCCAGATAAAACAGCTGGGAAACGTAAAAAGAAGAAAAGTCAGCAACCAGCCAAAGTTAAAGGTATCAGTGCTCCTGAGTCAAAAACTGTAGTGGAATCCCCAGGAACCACTTCAACTGAGTGTGAATCAGTGGCAGCTCCTGAGTCTGATACAGCACCTGAGAGCTGGGGAGAGGAAGAGGATGAAACCACTGTGTCAAACAGAGAGGGGGCAACAGCCACAACTGGCAAGGTGAGAGGGGATATCTTTATTGGTTTAAAATGTAAACACAGATTTTAAATATCTTCACATGATTTTTGTTAATCCAACAGTCATCATTAATGCGTCAGGAATGCTTGGAGCATGACCAGCGCGTCGTTGCTCTGGTCTCCATGGTCAGACACATTGAAGTGCGACTGAAGCAGCAGCAACAGCAGTCTGTGGGCCGCAGCCTCATCGCGTTGGACGACATCATCAGACACACTGAGGTGAAATATACACATTAACATGACGTTTTTGTTGTTTGTGGCTGCATTAATACTGAACTGTTTATGGATTAGTGCCTTAGCCAAACAGCATCAAAAAAGCTTTTGTTTTGATAATCTGTCTCGCAGACTCTGGACCTTGAGCTGCGCGACTTGGAGTCTGAGATCAACAAGGAAGTGGAGGCTGCTGAGCAACTGTTGAAGCCCCAACCCAAAGATGTTCCTCCACAGCTCCTATTGGCCCTGGAAAAGGATGGGCGGAGCTTGGCTCGAGGATACGAGGCTGCCAGAGCGCTTTCTGAGGGCATTCTGCAGAGCCTGCGAGACCACAGAGACTCGTATAAGGTAACCGAAGCAGAGCGAAACAGATCCTCATTCTGTCCTTTGTGCATCTACAATGGGCTCATCACTGTCGCCTGTCTTTCAGGACGCAGTGGCAGCTGAGCAGAAAGCTCTTGGACAACAAGTGGAGAAGCTGCTGTCTTGGTTAAGGGAGGCGGAGGCTCAGATGGATGGAGGAATGGCAGGGATGGAAAAAATAGAGAAAGATGATGACCATGATCAGCTCACACAGCAGCTCAATCTCTGCAAGGCAAGTGTTTACATTTTAAATTTCATATACACTGACATGATGCTTTCCTCTCATCTGAACCTTCCTCTCTCTCTCCCTCCAGGAGCTCCAGTCCTCACTCATGGCTCGCTCCAATGAGGTCAACAGCGTGGCCTTCGACATTCAGGTGTTCATCTCGGAGCGAGCTCAGGATCTGGTCCCGGAGCAGAGCAGGCAGCTGCTGGGGCAGCTACAGCAGCTGCAGAGGGCCTTCCACAGAGCGTCAGGCCAGGCTCAGGCCTGGGCGGATGCCCTCTCCGCTCAGAGGGGCAGGGAGGAGGAGCGGCAGCGCAGAGAGAAGGACAGAGAGAGGCAGAGCGCGAGGGAGCGAGAGGTTTGGAAAATGATGCTTGAGATGGACTCGTGTAGCTTTCAGAGCCTTGTTCGTCGTGCTGATTGACATGCTGTTGCTGCACTTTAAAAACAATAAACCCAAAATGTGAGTGAGCTAACCTCCACCATTGTTTTTAGTACCATCTCACACCAAACTCTTCATTTCATACTGAAACAATCACCCACTGCTGCTGTTAATGCAAATGCTCAGCCACCTGACATGGACAGTATCACCTCCTTCACTCCTACTACAAAGGCTTTTTAATGCAGTGTTTGCTTTTCTGCATGTCTCTATAACGTGTGTATTATTAACCTGTCTGCCTTGCTGTTCCAGATGACCACTGAAGAAAATGGCTTGTGCCACGGCGGTAAAAAGATTCAATAGCTACGATGCTTAACTGTTTTTCCTCTTATCTCACCTGAAGCTGTGAGAAGGAGGAAAAATGGAAAATAAACTGATATTTGTATGATTTCTCTTTGTATTGTTTGTTGTTGCTTGACCAACATTTTGATGTTAATATTCAATGTGTGTGTGTCTGTGTGTGAGTGTGTGAACTCTGGACACAATCTGCTCAAAGCTTTGCAAAATGTGCACTACCCCAAAAGTTTTTAAAAAATGATGGTTTATGATAAACTACTTGTATTACATATTCCTCTGTCAGTATCAGTTCTTCTCACGTTTTTTTCCTCTTTGTGTCTTTGCTCTTTTTTTTCTCTCTTTCTTAATTCTCTCAGATGGTGCAACAGCAGAAAGCTGAGTGCTCTCAGAAACTGGAGGGCCTCACCATGTGGTTGGCCGGAGCTGCCAGTCTGTTGGCCAGTCAGAAAGCTGGAGCAGAGTCAGGTGACGTGAGCGTCCTGCAAGAGAAGCAGAAAAAACTAAAGGTACAAAAACAGATCTGTTTTTTCACATTCACTGTCTCAAAGCAGTCAACAGCTGGAGGTAAAAACACTTTGCTCTGTTTCAGGATGTGCAGAAGGACCTCCAGACTAAACGTGAGGGCGTCGCCGAGGCCATCCGGTCTGTGGAGGAGTTTCTGGCCGAGCGAGGGGAAAGTCTGAGCCCGGAGGAGAGGGAGAACCTCCAGGGGATGCTAACAAAAATGAAGGAGCAATACAGCGCCCTAACAGATTCTGCAAACACGTCGCTGTCTGAGCTCGACACAGCCATCAACACCACAGTGCAGCAGAACACACAAAGGGTGGGGGGTCATATATGAAATATGTGGTGAAAAATACATCTCACATTTAGAAGATTTAAATCTTATTGAATCTTCACCTCTCCAGGCGAAGGCAGTGGAGGAACTGCAGGAGACACAAACCCAGATCGACTCCCTGCTGACTGAGCTGTCCTCCCTCAACCAGACCGGCAACAGAGCAGCTCAAGAAGTCCCTGATACACCATTCTCACAACCAGAGGGCGCTGTGATGTCACATACAGAGATGCTGCAGGTATGAGTCTGTGATCCACAGCACAGTTTGAATTAAACATTTACAACTTAACATGCTAAATTTTTTTTGCCGTTTCTGTCAGTCGGAGCTTCAGCAGCTTCAGGCTCAGCAGGCGCAGCTGCTGCAGATCACCCAAACCACTCGCTCCCTTTTGGAACAGCCTGACTCCACAGTTCCTCCTGAAGAGAAGCAGCGACTCCGGGCTGCCCTGGACCAGCTGCAGGCCCAGCACCAGGACAGGCTGCAGACCTGCCAGGTAATGAGCGTATAAGGACTTCTCTGTAAAGTTAAAGACCACAGTAATGAAGCTCCTGATTCTCCTTTAGGATCGTCTGAGGAAATCTGAGGTTTTGAAGGACGAGCTCACCAAATTCCTCCAAGAACATGGAAGTTTGGGTTCCTGGCTGGAGCAATGTGAACAGGAGTTCCACTCTCTGGGAGAAGGAGAAACTGATGCACAAGGACTGAAGAACAGACTGGAGGAGCACAGAAAGGTACAGAAAATATACTGTATGCACTGTGACAGCAGGCTGTTACAGTTTACATAGCATGTTTCTGTTTTTACTGATTTAAAGTGGAGTAAATGGGCTGAGAAATATCACTCATTTCATCTGCATCCAGATAAAAAGCACACACTGCTTAGCTGTTTTCTTTCCCTCTTTTAATTGCCCGTGGAAAAAGAGTTTCCACGCTCATGTTCCAGCCATCCGGCTGCCTTGTCATTCTGATCTGAGACCCCCTGAGAAACACCACTTAACCAGTTTGGGATAATGTTCCTGTTAAGAGTCCCCTGACGTCTCATTTGCAGTGTTTTATATGCTGCTCTTGCACATATTTTCCCACCCGTTCCTGGAATTTGAACCAGTTACCCTGCAGATCATGATTATGAAAAGTTTTTGTGGTTTGACTCCGTCCCCAGCCGACCTGTAAACGTGTCTGTATTTCCAGCTTGCTGAGGATGTTATCTGCCACAAGGCCGACCTGCGCTTCGTCTCCATCTCCGGTCAGAAGGTTCTGGACTCTGTTCAAGGAGCTCTGGAGCAAGTTGGTGGTTCAGACCCAGCTCTGGACAGTACCAAGCAGCTGGTGACTGACAAGCTACATGACGCTAACCACAGATACACAACACTACACACCAAGGTGAGGCATCACAGAATATTTCATTTATTCACTTTGTCTCTATTGTATGCATATTCTTAAAACTTGTATTGTGTGCAGTCAACCGAGTTGGGCGGCCGTTTGTCCGGCCTGCTAGAGAGATACCAGCAGTACCAGGATGAGGTCGTCTCCCTCCACTCCTGGCTCAGCACTCAAGAACAGAACCAAAGCATAGCCAAGCCCAGCGGAGAGACAGACCCACAGAACCTACAGAACACACTACGACAAGTACAGGTGAAGCATGAAGTGAAGGATAACAAGCATATAAACGTGTTTTAAAAGATGAACATGTCTGTCAGTACATCACACTGACTAGAAATCCTTTTGGATTATTTCTCTGTCTTCAGCTGCTTCAGGATGAACTGGCAGAGCGCTCGGTGCAGCTGGAGAAGGTGAAGAGAGCAGGAAGAGATCTGGTCAGCACAGATGAATCGCCTTCTTTGAAAGCTGTTGACATCCTCTGCTCTGCAGGTAACGTCATGCGCCAAAAACAAATGACATACAGGAAGGTCCCGATTTACTCGCAGCTCGAATTCTTCATGTTGTTTCTTCTCCCTATTCAGATGGGTTAGAGAAGAGGTTTGGCTCCCTCTCTGCATCCGTCTCAGAACGGGCTGAACAGCTGCAGACAGCTGTGGCCCAGTCTGTCAGCGTCCAGGAGGGCCTGAAGGGTCTGCTGAGCTGGCTGGACAAACTGGTTCTGAATCCTGGACCAGTTGAACCCACTGCACAGGCTGTACAGGAAGCCCTGACCCAGAACCAGGTAAGATAACCAGGAATTCCTAAAAAAAAACAAAAAAACAACTGCAGGTCATTTTAACTGATTTGTTTCATCTTCTTTTTCCAGAAACTCAGGCAGGAGCTGCTCACCAGGCAGGGCAGTGTGGAAGCAACACGGGACTCTATTTCCAAACTCCTTCAGAGCTCTGATGCCTCCACGGCCTCAGGCCTGCAGGGCAGTTTGGACGAACTTACTCAGCGCTACACTGCAGCACAGGCCAGCCAGGCTGAGAGGGAAGCCGAGCTCAAAGGGCTGCTGCCCAGGCTGGAGAGCTACGAGCGGCTGGAGACCGACCTCCAGGCCTTCACCCAGAGCCGTCTGAAGGCTCTGAGCCCTGCGGGCCAACCGGACCGCAGCGTGGATGACTACAGGCAGACTGTTGAGGTTAGCGGAGCAGTCAGAGTGTCATAAATCAGTATCCGCAGCTCAGCCATTTCAGCACATTGTTCAGACTGTCCAACAATGTGGTTTATTGGTCTTTTCTCAGGAGGTCAAGTCTGAGCTGGAACAGGAAGCCGGCCAGTTGAAATCCTTCTGCAACATCGGCACTGAGCTCAGCCAATCAAAAGCTTTTAGTAACACACAAAGCTTATTGGACAGAGTCAAAGGAGTGAGTGATGAATTCAACCAGCTGGAAGACAACGTCAACGAAAGGTAAAAATGTCAATTAAATTCAATTTAAAGATTTTCATCATTGAATTCCTTCCCTGTGCAGTTTAGCATAAAGCACACAAGGGGGCACCAGATACAAGATGTTCTGTTGTATTTAGTCCCAGTGCTTTTTGAAATAAAATTATAACATCAGTAAACCTTGGAGACAGATTTGAAATGAGCAGGAGTGCAGGCCGGCTCTGTGCAGCAGACTACGCCACAAGCATTTCCAAAATTTGTTTTCTAAATTTGTAGCCTTCATGAGGCACTGGTTGCTATGCCGACCCTGTTTGACGTGGTATCAGTGAACAGCCACACTTGAAGCCTGTCAGCGGGGGTGCTGGGAATTTATAAATACCATCAGTCTGCTGTAGATTTATTAGATTATATTTCAGCTTAACAAAGTCTCTGCTATAACGTATTTAGATGCATATTTAGTATGTACAATCTGAAAGTGAGGTCTTGGTAGCAGTGATGGTGGTCAGTGCAGTCCATTATGTGGGTGCTTATTTAATCTGATGGTTACCAGTTCAGTGCAGTCAGAGTCTACTGCATGAGCTGGTGAGTAGGTCTGGGTGCTAATATAAGCATAGCACTCACGGCTCATTGTCCGTCCTATAAACTGCCCTCTCGGATAACTCCCAGCCTCGAATCCCACGGGATAGAAAATAGCAGCATGATAATGATACCGCTCGCTGCCAGATGACTTCTCAGAGCTGTTTTGTCTACAGGCAGTCAGCATTCTATTTCATCCCTACTGACCGCCAGAGGCGGTGCTTCAAGCACTGGATGTATCATCGCGCGCATGCGCAGGTCGAGAGTTTATACCAACAAAGTCACGTGTGACCCCTGATGGTCA
>JAVQJX010127973.1:0-2500 GCA_036025115.1 Ambassis agassizii
CTTGTTGTTTTTTCTCCAGTAAAGTTTAATGCTGATGGTTGTTGATGGATTTTGCTTTCTACAAGATAGATTATAGTGTGCCCTAACACAGCAGGAGCTGATTAACGTACATCTTCATATGGTATGAACTAAAAAAACATTAATAAAAAAAATCTACATAATTTCATTTTTATTCCACATAATTTAAATTATATTTATTTTATAAATAATTATTTTAAAGACAGTTCAATGTATTATTGGTATTGTGGTTGCTGTGGTTTTCTGGCTCTGCTAATTTGCGCGTATCGTCTGTGGCCTCTGCTCCCTCTGTTCCTCTGTCGACACATGTGGATCTATGCTGCAAACATTATGTGTTAGTAGTCCGCCTCATGGGATTTGCCCTGGGTCCTGAATCATTGTGAATTACTGTGACCTTGGTTATCAATCATTGTATCAGGGTATCTAATGTAAACGCAACTGCGGCTTGGATAACATGCCACATCTGCTCTTTGGACAGAGCTGCTTCTTGGTTACCAAGCGATTTATTAGAGAGCCCGGCGTGAGGAATATTTGTCGCAGTAGAATGAGGCATTGGCAGCGCTTCCATGGCCGTACAATTATCTCTTAAACAGTCTGTGGTAACATTATCTTTTACCTGCCCTATACACCAGGAGAGTTTGGTGTCCCTAGAACATCTCTAAGAGAGAAAACTAGTTGTATGGGTTAAATGCACCGTCCTCAGGGAGCTGTGTTTGCGCTCGAGGCCAATTTATTGCCGATGAACATATGGCCAATATTTTGTCTCACGTCATAGCAAGGGGAAAACAAACAACATGCAATGTTAGCGAGTCAGCAAGAGCAGAGCCACTTGGCCAGCTATGCAAACGCTCTTGGACAATATGAGAAGAGGGGCACTTGCTTTCTGGGTATATAAACCACATCAGGCTTATCTCTGCACGCACTCCTGACTCCCATTTGGAGATATTTCATTAACTCTGCGCGCTGTCTTAACGCTGGCAACACATTCAGCCCCCCCACCAGTCAAGGTAAGCGCTCTGGGTGCTCCAGGCAGTTTGCATACAGTATTTTCTGTGCGTGTGTTTTTTTTTTTTTTTTTTTTTTTTTTTTTGTACAGCTTAATAGACACTGCTTATTTTCTTTTGCTGCCGTTCCATGCGCATGAGCGCGCACCTTAGTCCTTGAATGTAGAATGACCCTGATCTGACTGCTTTTTAATTCTGCGTTTTAAAAAGGATGCTTATTCAGTGTGGGCCTGTGCGGTTGTAGCCTACAGTAGCTGTGATCATCACACACTCACGTGGACACACTATGCTTGGTTGAACGTTATCATTGTGATGGCACCCATGCGAAAGTGGCCTGCACCTTCACGTTTGGGCTCAATCTGGAGAATGTATGTCTACATTATTTGCAAATACGCAAAAGCAAAATCAATCCGATATGTTGAGAAAATACATCTGGTGTGTAAAATAAAAAAAAATGCACCGTTTAAATAGACTAAAACAGCTTCTAGACCATGCATACACTGGCTTACACATAACTGGAGAGCTATCTTAATGTTTAACGAACAATGAGGAAGATAACATCTCTTCTAAAGCTGAAGTGTTCAAATGTTCAGTGGCCCTTACACCAGTGCGTAAAAAGGTAACAGAACAAGTTGTCTAATTGGAGCACCCCCTGTTGTTTCTTAATTTTGCCGGTAGAGACCGCTAGAGCTCTACAGATGTCAACAGCTGTTAATGTTATTACTGCTTTCACACACGATGCTTAACAAGGAGGACAAGTTGTCTATACTTGTGCTATCTAGAGCGCGCTATATCAGCTTCTCCCATACAGAATGGATCCGTTGTTGTTGTTTTTTTTTATTTATTTATTTATCTACGTATTTGGTATTATTAGTGTTGACAAATACTAGTTCTCCTTTTGATGTGAAGAAGCTTCGGACTCTGGTTGCTTCTCCCTCCTCCCCTGACAGTGTCAGCGCGATACTGAAAAAGGAAGTGATTAAAAAATAATAAACCCATTTTTAGCAATTCGTCTTACATAGAAAGAAAAAAGATTAAGGCGAATGGCACAGCGTGGCATGAAATTCACCGTTACAAATAAACTGGTGGTTTAACAAATGAAGGCATCTCCTCGGGGCATGGGCGCGATGCTATAATCTCGCCGTGACATGTTTAATCATTAGAGGAAAGGAGACGACTAAAGAGTTTTTGCCCGGGAGGGAAAGGTGGCTGGATTTTCTGTTGAAAATCCAAAATGATTTCTACCCCAAAGCCAAGTCTCCTCTGGCCATGGTTTAGCCCCCATAAATAAACCGGACTCGGCTTTACCTGCATATTATATATAGGCTTTTAATCATAGAGGGAGGAAATCGGTCTTGTCACTCTGTCCATTTATCACGGGAACCCTGAGGCAGGCGGGGTTACCTTTATCAAAGACTGACTCCCAGCCTGAGGCATCCAAACATGCTGAAATTCAGCGATTAAAAGGAGGCAATGAT
>JAVQJX010127973.1:7500-12501 GCA_036025115.1 Ambassis agassizii
AAAAACAAAAGACTTTTCATTTTTGCAGCTTGACTCATATATATACTACCATTTTTATTCGGGGCTCATGTGTGCGCCGTGTTTACATGTTTTCGTTAAGAGAACTGGGTCCAAACCTCTCCCTTATAGATTTTTATTAAGAATGTCAATGCTCTTCTTGTGAAATCTTTTTGTAAAGTATGTTGTGTGTTGGTTGTAGAGATGTTTTCCTCTTTTTTTTTTCTTTTGTCCCTTCGTGTTATTATCAGCACGTACGAACCACTTTATAATTATAGAAATTTTAATTTCTTGCTTCTTTTATGGACCGAAAAAATATTTATGGCCATGAATAAACACTGGCAAGTTTTCAGCTTTTTTCCTTTTGTTTTTATTTCATGTAAATAGGATATTTTGTGGTAGGTGTTTGCGGGAGTGCTCAGATGAAGACCGGCTTCTTTCCTAATTTAAATTAAAATGAAAAAAAAGGGGAAGATTTTTGGCAAAAAAAAATACTTCCGTGTCAGAATATATTTAAAAAAAAAATCAGTGCAGCCGCGCGATGATGGTTAGTGACTCTAATTTTTAAAATCATTTTTAAATAAAATTCTGTGTTTCTGAAATGAGGGTTTGCTTTATGTAAGTGTCCATTTACAATGAAAGGCGAGGAGCCAAACGCTATATTGTTGCACAGAATGGAGTTGACCATGGGAATAGGTCTCCAGCGCACTTCACTCTTCTCTTTTTAAGGCAAATTTAATCCGGATAATATTTTTTCTCAATCCGAACACCTCGCTAATAAAGAGCCTAAAGTCACTTGTGAAATGGGACTAAAATCCACTCACTTAATATAAGTGGGCTTCTCAACACAAGAAGCTTTTCAGTCAAAAGCTCTTCTTTTTGTCAGCTTCCCCAACCACTCCCGGTCTTGGGAACAAAGTGGAAGACTGTGGGAGGAAAAACATCGTTTTAATGCAATAAATGTTTTGTTATCTTGTTAAAGCGCTAAACTGCAAATAGAGCTGGAATAATCAATGAGCCACCAGCCTTCTTTGTTTAACCACCACCATCGCTCAGCTCGGCTTTCATGGGCTTTATCCGCCTAATGAAGTTATTTTTATTTTTTTTACATCATCATATAACATGTTAACCATCCCAAAATTATATCAGGCACCGTGTTCGTTACGCTGGAACCAAAACAACCACAAATGGTTCCCCAGTGATCCGCAGAGCGCACTGCGGATTATCAGACTCCAGTCAATATCTTGGGTAAATATGATAACCTAGTAGAAAAATCTATGCATTTTGTTTGTCCCGGTCCAAAAATCTCACAGCAGATGTTAGAGTCGCCCCTATCATCACTGAACAAACAGCTAAATTGGTCAGATTTGCTAATTATTTACAGAATTGAGTCTCAGGGGGCTACTGCTTTTGTGGACGATCCAGGCTTAATTTGTCCCTGACAGAAATGCTTTGTGTTTCACCACCGGTTGAGCTTGTAGGTCAAATAAATTTAAAGCTCGCTCATATCTTTTCTTTATGGAAAAATACATGCACATGGAATGTGCAGAGAAATGAGGAGCGTCGGCAGTGCGATGCGAGGAGAAAACTGATGTGAGCAGCAGTGGGAATTTTTTTTTTTTTTTAGAGTGAACTGATAAAAAAAAAATTGTCTGAATTTTTGTGAGCCTTTTCTGATTTGCTTTAAATCAAACTCACATCATTCCATTTAAAAAAAAAAAACTCAGAAACATGCTGCCTTTTGCATCGGTTTTTGTCCCATCTGATGGGGCAGTTCTGTGACTCCATCATTGCATAATACAGTACACAAGGCAATACAAAGACAAAAGCGCAGGCCTGGTTTTGCTGGATGTTAGAGGCGTGCATTTTTAAGCAGCAGCAGGAGAGGAGATGCAGACAGTGTAGATAGACAGAGTTTCTTGGTGCTGTTCAGAGTCAGGGAGATGTATCCTCGGGCTTTTTGTCCTGCCTGTCACTTGGTGCCATTGTGATCTTTGCTGCACACGTTGTGTCCCATATGGGCAGCTGGGCTCGGAAAAGGAGAAAAGGATCTCTTACAAACCCCAAATTGTATCAAGCCTTCAAATAAAGCATTGTTGTCTCTCAAAGAAAAACGAATTAAAAATTCGTGCTATATCTATTCTGGTCAAAAAAAGAAGCCCCATTCACATATAACAGGGAGTCCTTCTTCCTTGATAGAGCTATGCCAACAACAGCCTTCTCATTTCTCTTTTCCATCTATCCAGCCATTCTCCAAAGTGAAAGGCTGATTATTGTCTGTCCAAAAAGTGGCTCGTCAGAGCGCAAAAACTATTTTTAATTCCAGACAGTGTTCTTCCTTGTTTGCTTTTTAGTCCCTCTGGTATGCGTAGGCCTTTTCTAAAACGAACACATGGAAAGATATTTGACATTATTTGCCCCCATTAAAGTCCGTTTTAAGGACTTCCGTATTATTTATTAAGTGTTGGTTGGATTTCACAAAACATTCCCAGGATTTCACGCATTATGGTGATGCTGAGATATGTGGCATGCAGGCGCGTTTGGTGCTGGTTTCTTTGTAGGAATACAGGCTACAAATAACACAACAGATTCATTGACTGCTTTAGTTTGCATTTTAATTTTTAATGTCAATGCATTGAACTTTAAGATGCAGATGTTTTTAAACAAAAACAAAACCTGAGTGTACTGACAGGTGTATATAGAGGAGAGGTGCGCACAGGCAGGAGGATTTGGAAAGATTGGAAGTATGCGCAAAGACGTGGCTTCTAATTCTAAATATAATATCTTATGATGGATTTGTTTTTGATCTATTTTTGTAGGCTATGTATATATTTTTTAAAGATCAAGCTCACCTAGAACAAAGACAGCTCGCTTGAATTTAAACACAATTACCAAATAGTTTCTTACTCCACCTAGACAGGCACGTGAAGCCAAAATGTTAGTCGTGTAAAAGCCTTCATGGTAAACTTTTACGCAGAACTGTAGAATCCATGTATTGTCGTTAACGCACCAGAAAATTATACTGCTCCTATACCAGCTCGGGAACAGGGTCAGATTTATAGGAAATTGCTTTTGGCTGCTTTGAGGGATAAAGCAGTGCGACATTAAAACAAGCATCTTGGCGTGCAGCATAGTTCAACCTGCGTGGATAACACTATTATATATACCTTGGAATACAATACTTGAGGAAATGTGCACTTGGGACACCGTAGATCTTCGTCATCCTGCCCATTTGAACCTCGACATGAATCATTTTTCTATCATGCACATCGGCAAATAAACGAGGATTTCAAAGCTATAATAAGCGGTGCTTTTCATTTAAAGGAAGCTATCTGGGTTTTATTGCCTTAAAGGAGATCCAGATTAGATTCGTCACAGTGCCGATATTAAAGAGAGAGAGAGGGGGGGGGGAGTAACAGAGGAAGGGAGAGACAGAGTACGCATAGATGCGCCGGCCTGCCACAAGATGGAAGCAGAGGTCTTCAGTTGGCATCATGCAGCTTTTACCAGCAAATGTCGTCCAGCATCATCCGATTCCATCAGTGCGACCGTTCAACTGCTGTAATGAACACGTTTTTCCTCTCTAATGATCAGACATCCCAGCGAACGTGACTGTCTTTTAAGTGTATGATTGCGGTTTATGACATTGTTATGGATCTTGAGAGTATAATCATATCGCTCTTCAAAACAAACTGGACTCCACGTAAACAGTCCACAGGCGATTACAACAACAGTTTTTTATTTCACACCCCCTACTCACTCTGGGTACGTCCACAGTGTGGCGCAATAGGATAGGGGGACAAATGTTAAGCGCATTAATTCACTTCAGTGAAAGTGAACAATAGAGGTGAAGTGAGATATTGCAAAGAAACTCAGTCAGTATCCTTTACAACAAAGAGGACGGTGAATCGAATGTCCTCGGCAATATGAACAGCTGAATCCTTACCACTGCCATTCATGGAAAGAATCTATGAAAACATAGAATATCACAGAAAAAAATGACAACAACGACCTCCCTGAATCAACCACAACGTCAAACAAAGGTCTTTGTGGTCTTCCCTTCCTTAAATTTAAAACACACTTTGGATTCACATTTTTTTTAAACTTCTCACTTATATCATTTAAAAGTCTTTCACATCCTGCACAAATGTAGACTAAAGTCCCAGGCTGCAAAATGCCTGAACACCCTCATGCAGAAAAGCAGCAAAGCACTGCAAAATGGGTCAAATGACGTCAAAGTAAAAGGCTCCCATCTCAGTGCACCTGCTCAGTTCAGCATCAGTGAGTTTACACCTGTAGGGGGCCTCAGTGGGTTAGAAAGCCACATCAGCAGGGGGTGGGGAGATGCTGAGCATGATGGAGGAGGACTGAGTGTGGAGGACATGGATTTCTAATCTGCCAGATTTTTGGTCACTTTTTAAATAAAACTAAAGAAGAGACTACAACAATTAAACGAGCACAAAAAGAAAACAGATATAATATGCAGACTAACATTAGGATACAGGAGACAAATGAGACATGAGAGTGTATCGTAATCCAAATACCTTCAAAATAAAACTCAGGCTGCATCCTAATTTCTGATGATACTAGCAATATGTGTGTATTTGTGCAGGTGGTAAGGTGATGTTCAAACCAGACAAAAAAATTCACACAGCAAATCCACAAGTTTACTCAGTTGGGACAGCATGTCTGCAGAGCATTGTTCACATCAACCCTCCCATCTGTATGAGAAGGACGTGGTGAGCTGAGAGCTGACCAACAAAAACAGCAGACTCTGTGGTTTAAATAAAGAAGAAACTGAAGCTTGACTGCAGCTGGAGCCGAACATGAAACATCTCAGCAACATCTCATACATTGTCTGTTATGTTGTGTTCATCTATGACCCCAAATAAAACTGGGATTATCTTTGATTTCCCATCTGGGAAAAGATAGCAAATTATTTTTTTTTTCAAATGTACCAAAAACATCAGTTTATTAATTAATGGAACAATTCCTCAATAACAA
>JAVQJX010127975.1:0-14084 GCA_036025115.1 Ambassis agassizii
ACAGGTAATGTGATAATCTATGGCCACGTCCTGTGATGAGATCCAAAGTTTCAACAGTTTGAGGAAAACCAGAGAACATTCTGTGGAGGTTCACTACATGTACAAGTACAATGCAACGAAAGTTTGGCATCTAACCAGAAGTGCAATAAGCAAGAAATCAATTCCTTTTGAGTTTACCATGTAAAGCGCAGCACTGACAGCTCCAGAGGGTAACTAGTGATGGTGTAACAGTTCACCTGACACTCCAGTCAGAGAAGTATTACAACGCAAAATTAAGTCACGGGCGGGTCTTTTTGCACGCTTTAAATACGAAAAAAAAACTGAAATTAGACTGCGCCGAGGCAGGCCGCTAAATCCCACTTCCCCAGTTCAAAACAAGACACAAGGCAAAGTATATTCACCTGGAATGCCCCCGCTGTATTGCGCATGCGTGGCAAGTTAACAACACACACAACAAGCTATTTACACAATTGAACCAAAAGATTCCCAGCAACCCCGAACCCCAACAGTCACCCGGTTCAGTAGCTCAAGCTCCAAGAGCCACGAAACTTCTCCATTTTCCCCCCCACATATATACCCGACTAAACATAGGTCCTCCCCCCGGTACAATTGGCCCCATGACATTACTCCGTACACATGACATTTCAGAAAAAAAACATGAGTAAATATATTTTACAATCCCATGCTGATTACAGGCAGTCATGATAAAGGTGATTCTTAGCGTGGCCTTTACAATGGGATGAACGACACTGGTGCGTCAGCAAGTGTGAAACCCCAGGGGGAAGCCGGCAAGATGGCGGACTGAGCAGTCGCACGTTATCGAGCTCGTCGTACTCAATCCCTAAATTTGATCTGAAGTTGATGATATTCCACTGTAAAAAGTAATTATGAATGCACAAAAGCTAATCAAACCGGCCAAATTTATTAAAGACCCCAAAGGTAAGAACTCAGCAAAGGAAATCGAAAAGAACTATGAAACCTCTGTGAAGGAGCATGACTATGCGGCGGATTCTGACTCAATTAGCAAGAGGGACCGTGAAAACGATTCTGTACCTTCTACCCCCGTTAAAAACCCGGCTGGGAAAAAACCCAAGCCAACAGAAGATGATAATGAGAATGAAGTCTCAAACAACGCCATTTTACAAGCAATTCTGGGCCTGGAAAAACACGTAGATGCTCAACTAGCTGATTTGAAAGAACAAACTAAACAAAGTAGTGCCATGATTGCTAACCTGGCGAAAGCGGTTCAGTTCCAAGCAGAGGAGATGATAGAATGCAAAAAGAAAGTTGGAGATCTGAAAAAACAAAACGACCAGATGGTAAAAGTCATTAGCGATCTCAAAGACAGAGTGAGAGAACAAGAGAGATACAGGATGAAGTGGTGTCTGCGGATTAAAGGTTTTGAAGAAAAAACGGAGGAGAACATTAGAGAACATGTCATAGAAATTCTCCAGGAGATAGTTCCTGACATGGAGTCGAAGGTGGAGGAGGCTGTCGACATCGTTCATAGAATGGGGAGAAAGGTGGACAACAAGAACAGACCTGTCGTCGTGCTGTTTTCAAAGAGATGGATGAAAGAAGAAATCTGGCGTCGTACCAAGAACTCACAGATCTGCAGGGAGAGAGGCATTCGCTTTGCTGAGGTGTTACCGCGGGAGGACTGGGAGGAAAGAAGACGCCTGTGGCCACAAATTGAACAAGCGAGACGTGCAGGAAAACCGGCTTTTTTCGGGGCCCATATGCATTCATTGAAGGTCGTCGGATTGGAGAGGAGAGGTGAAAAGATTATTATGATTATTATGGTTGTTATACAGTGGAAACTTGTGTAAAGGGATGTCATAAATCTTTTAAGGTTTAGTTCAAATCACTACCTGGGTGGGCGGTGTTAACTACGGTTATTTCTATTATTTGTTCCTTTTTACTTTGTGTTATTGTTCATGGATAATGTAGATATCTTTTGGTTCATTGAATGTTAGATGCCTTAAAGACATTGTGAAAAGAAAAGCTCTATTTTTGTTTTGTAAAGGGCAAAAATTTCAGTGTCTTTTTCTACAAGAAACTCATTCTGCGGTGGGAGATGTAGCTTTTTGGACTAATCAATGGGGGGATAAGATGTTTTTTAGTCATGGCTCTAATCGATCCGGAGGGGTGGCTATTTGTCTTAATAAATGCCCAGGTGAGATTATAACCTATAAAGCTGATGAAGGCGGTCATTGGTTGACATTAGTACTAAAGGTTGAAAGTATCTTTTTTATTATTACAAACATATATGGGTATAACAATGATGGGCAAAATAAGAAGCTTTTGGAAAACGTGTCACATGTGATATCTGAGCTTAAAATGTTACACCCCACTAACTATGTTTTAGTAGGGGGAGATTGGAATATGACTCCGAATGAATGGTTGGATCGGATGCCTCCTAGACTTGGTAAACCACAAAGTAATGACATTGTTAATGGTTTTATGGCAACGAATAATTTAACGGATGTATGGAGAAGTCTTAACCCAAATACTGAATGTTACTCTTGGGGGAAATCTAATGGAGCTGCCAAATCCAGAATTGATTATTGGCTGGCAAGCGATGATATTGTGAGAGTTACATTACGTGCCAGCATCTCTAAAGCTCCGCTAACCGACTGTTTTATACATTTGGTTTTAGGTCCCACATTGAAGGAATTTAGGAAAAAAGGATATTGGAAATTTAATGCCAGACTATTAGAAAATGAAGTTTATTGTGATAAAATTAGAGAGTTGATAGTGGAATGCAAAAATGATAAGTCGTTTACTAACAATATAGGTAGATGGGAATTTACAAAATTTAAAATAAGACAATTTACTATTAAATTTTGTGTAGAACTTAGTTGGAAAAGGAAGGAATATGAATGTTCCTTAATTCAGGAACTAAATATATTTTGCAGTAAAGCTGAACTAAATTCTCAAGAAAAGGATAAATTAATGGAACTACAAAGCAAATTAGATATCCTCTATCTTGAAAGGGCTCAAGGAGCTTTTATAAGATCGAGGGCTAAATGGATTGAGGCTGGTGAAAAAAACTCCTCATATTTTAGTAATTTAGAAAAATACAGACAAGAAAAAAATTCTATTACAAGTCTAATGATAAATGGAACCGAAAATAAGGACTATAAAAGCATTGAAAAAGAAGTTTTTTCATTCTACTCTAACTTATACTCTTCTAACTACTCTGCTGCTGATGCACAGATCCTTTTTGATAAAATTGTAAATTCAATCCCCTGTATTGAGGAATCATTTCAGGACTTATGTGATTCAGATCTTAGAATTGAGGAGATGGACTCGGTTATTTCAAAAATGGCTTCAAACAAATCCCCCGGAACAGATGGGCTCACAACAAACTTTTTTCAGTTCTTTTGGAAGGAATTAAGAGATTTTTTATTTGAAGCTTTAAAAGAATGTATAGAGAAAGAAGAATTAATGTCAACTATGAAACAGGGCTTAATCACCTTGATTCCTAAACCCGGAAAGGACAAAAGGCTTTTGGATAACCTGAGACCCATCACTCTTCTTAACACAGATTATAAGATTCTTTCTGGAGTAATAGCAGCAAGATTGAAAGATGGAATAGCTTCTATAATTAGTGAAACGCAATCTGGTTTTTTGAAAGGTCGGTCAATTCATAATAATATTAGACTTGTATTAGATTTGCTAGATTATAGTCAAGTGATTCAAATAAGAGGGTTTATTTTATTTCTTGATTTTTACAAAGCATTTGACTCTGTTGAACATGATTTCATTCTGAAAACATTATTCCATTTTGGTTTCGGGAGTAAATTTATTAATACTATTGGTATGCTATATAATGGAATTAACAGCTCTGTGGCTTTAGGTCAGGGCACATGTACAAGATTTAACATTAAAAGAGGAATTCGTCAAGGTTGTGGAACATCTCCACTATTGTTCATTATGGTAGCAGAGATGCTTTCTATTCTAATTAAAACCAGTGGTATTGAAGGATTAAAAGTAATGGACAAACAAATTATTATAAGTCAGCTAGCTGACGACACGACTTTGTTCCTTAAAAATAAAAATCAAGTTCCCTTAGCTTTGCATTCTATTACTCAATTCTCGAAGGCCTCTGGTTTGCAACTAAATTTGAATAAATGTGAAATTCTGGCATTACAAGATTGTGATTTAGACTCCCTTTATAATATAAAGATTAAAAAGGAGGTGAAATACTTGGGAATTGTTCTATCTAAAGACAAAATTACAACTGAAAATTTGAATGTCTGTAAAAATGTGGAGAAATGTAAATCAATTCTGGACAGGTGGCTGCAAATGTTATGAAGCGGCTGTCTGAGGCTGCTGGGGTTGGTTTTTGGGGTTTGTTTTTCATGTTCTGTTGCCTTCCTTGTATGTTTTTTCCCTGTAGGCACGTTGGGTTTGCCACTGTAGAGTTGAGAGCCAGAGCCACCTGCCTAGTAATCAGAATCATCACACTCACCTGTTTAACTCCATGCACCTGGTCCCCTCACCTGCACCTCATGCTCAATCAGCACACACCCATAAAACCAGTCTCCACTCTCCCCTTCTTGTCAGTTCTTCATTGCCACATTGTTCAGCCAAGCTCCACGTCACTCTGCGCTCTGCTTGTGGCACTCCCCTGTGTTCTTCCCTGTGTTCCCCCTTGGACTCCTGTGCTTGGCTCTGGCTCCAGCTAGGCCTCCTGGCTGCTCAGCATGCCTGTGGCCTCCTCGACTTCCTTGCTCCCTGTGTGTTCTCTCCGTGGCCTCCTCGTGTATTCCCTGTGCTCATCTCCTGCCTTTTCACTGTGGACTGACCTCTGCCCGTTTGGCTTTTTTGGTTGTTTTTTGTGTTTTTGTGGTCATTAAATCCACCATATACCTGCATTTGAGTCCTCCCCTTTTTCTGCGCTGTGCGCTGCATAACATGTTTGGTCCGGATGCATTATAAGAGGGGTTATTTTTTTCTATTCTTCTGGCAAGAGCTTTACTAATTATTTTAAGGTCTGCATTTATCAAAGATATAGGACGGTAACTGGATGGAAGTGTCAGGTCTTTTCCTGGTTTTAGCAGTAATGTTATGTTAGCTGAGTTCATATTTTGCAGTATTTTTTGTTTTTCCTGTATTTTTAACACCACATTATAAAATGTAAGAGCTAATGTTGTCCAGAATTTCTCACCTTAAGAAATCCGTCGAACTCAAATGGCGTCGTTTTTTAGAGAGGAAATTCATGAGAAATGAAATGAGCGTATACAAAATTGAAAAGGCTAGTTGGAGGATGCGGGCATCGATCCCGCTACCTCTCGCATGCTAAGCGAGCGCTCTACCATTTGAGCTAATCCCCCATTCTTCTCTGTTGCATCTATGTGCCTCTGACGTCATTTCACATACGCATTACCCGTATGATCAAAACATACATAATACTATTGCTACTTAGTAATAGTAACTACAATAAAACGATGGCAGATTTGTTAAGACAATCGCGCAAATTTAAGTTAACTACAATAAAACAAGAGTCAAAGTTTCACAGGTCATTTGTGAAGAAGCTGTACGAAATGGGACAGGTTTTCATCCACAGACAGGCTTTTCTTCACCTCATGTCCAATCATGTGCATTAACATTATTTCGTAAACTTACACATATTTAAGCAAAGGTCCTAATTTTGTATTAGACCTTTATCTCACATTTGTCAAATGGTAGTTCGCCTAATTAAGCAGCTTGTTCCGACTTAAATTTTGTTTTCATATAAAAGGGAGTTTTCATAGATGTTCTCACCCACAAATATGCTGTTTGAGGTTTTAAAAGCTCGCAGTTGAATATTAAGTTAATACGCAAAGATTATAGGCTTGCTAGCGTGTCTTGGCTAGCAAGCTAGGTAAGCTAACGTCTTTGCTAACAGTACCGAGGTTTATTAAGCTAAGTGCGTGTTTCGCAGTCGTTTTTGAAGCCTAAAAAAACAAAAAAACATCACCTCCTTCGAGCCGGAGTCGAACCAGCGACCTAAGGATGCCTTCAGATATTTCCTACAGTCCTCCGCTCTACCAACTGAGCTATCGAAGGGGCTGGGAGAACGATGAATAACCGGTGTAGCAGTTATTGGTATTCCAGACCTGTTCAAGCTCATGTCTGTTCTTCTCGTCTAATGCTACAGTCCTAGAACTGCGAATGGAGCTTGTGTCACGTTATTGGCAAAACAGTGACCTTTTTCCTTTAAGGTTCAGACGGACTGCTGAGTCTTGTCCTGTGGACTTGGCTCTCCCCTGCTGCGCCATGCGGTTGATAAGTTGTTCCGTGTCTCCCATGTACAGGTCAGAGCATTCCTTACGTCTCACTTTTCTTTGTGGGCTGCTGTTCTCTCTCGCTGCTTTGATGTGTCATTGCTCCACCTGTTGTCCGTCTGTCGTCGTGTTTATGATCAGGACACAAACCACACATAAACCTGTATTCCTCACCACAGTTTGACCTGGTGAAGCTGCTTGTAGGAGCAATGAAAACTCTTACTATCTTATCAACATTCAGTTTTGTACTATGACAGGAGGCCTAAAAAACATTACATTGTGTTGAAGTCTTTATTATAAATCATTTACATTACAAAGTAAGACATTAGTTGCTGCCATTTCACTCCAAACATCTTGTACACAAGAAGCAGTTAGTGAATCAGCAGTGCTTCTTGGAGCTCAGGTGTAGAGCTACTGATGGCACATGAAGCATAGGGAACAGGACAGAAAATAATGCAGAGATGAGGCGGTGATGTGATTACAGACAAAGACGGGTGGTCAGTTTATTCTTCCTCTGGACTGATGTGAGACTTCTCTTGTGTCCGCTGTAAACACTGTGGAGGAGTCACTCCACCAGCAGATGCGACTCCTCAGGCTTGACGATGGCTTTGTACACTGATGGGACTTCATCATGAAGAGGACACATGATTGGACTGAGGTGATTTTCAGTGGCTTGGACAAGTGTTTTGGTCTTTTCCCTGCCCTTTAGTACGTTTCTCTAAAACACTTTAAATCTCGAAATAAAACAAAATGTGTAGAAATCTACAAACCTATACTTTTTTCTATAAATTACATAATCCGTGTAATCAGAGATCAAAACAATCGCTGAAATTCGCTGTAGAAAACTCAAGGAGAGAGAAAGACACGACCTTCGCTTCCAGCAGTGACAAAAAGATTGGTAGAAAATAAAAAAACAGCTATACAACAGCAAACTGATCAAAATTTAGCCACAAAAGGTCTTTTGTTTTAAAGTGAGTTTGTTTTTGCCTGACCCCCGCAGTGTTCAGTCACAGCTTCAGAGAGGAGCTGATGCACTGAAAAGCAGCTCCACACTGGGTCAGTGTGTGTGTAAGTGAGCAGTATTCATCTTTCTGTGTGGAAATCCATCTTTGTGTCCTGTTATCCCGCTCGTGTCAGCAGATCCTGAGCCCATGTCTTGATGGCAGAGGTCGTGTGTTGGAGCAGCTGCCACGTTGAGTTGGTGAAGGACAAAGCATGGCCCTGCAGACACGAAACAGACACCTCCCCACTGCAATAACAACAAAAAGAGATTTCTATGTGTACAGCACACAAATCACTTCAACATATAGCACAATATCCCTGTCCTGCACTGAGGATGACTAGTGGGTCACTACTACTACACAACTTAGAGTTAATAAAAAAAAAAAAAATACATTTTGAACAAGAGCCTGGGACTTTCCGGGTCTGATGATGTTTTCCTTCGTTGTTGATCACTTCCTGTTTTCAGACTATAACCAACAGTCTTTTTTTATCTGGAACATCAGGAATGTTTCTTAGTCACTTCCTACTTTTATGCACCATACTTGCTGTATCCATTGTTGCTCCAATGAGTTGCTCAAGACCAAAGGTTAAATTGAAAAATGTCAGAACATAGTTACTAGTAATAGTTTTTTCTCCCTTTTGAATCATCATATCATCATAAAAACATCCCCATTTTTTGCTTTTAGATTATCAACTGTACACATTAGTTTAAAGATGAGCTTGCATGGTCCTACCTGTCCTAATTCAGTGGTGTTGTAAATGACACACCTTTTAATACGAGCTGTAAACCTGCTTCTACACCTTCAGAACAACAAGAGTACTGACTTGCAGGAGTCCTGTAGGTTGGTCCATGCTCGTTGTAGCAGGTTGGACATGTACGCCAGAGCTGGCAGGATGTAGTTCTGATGGATAAAGATGAGGAGCTCTTTCAAATATGCCAAACACTGGAACACACTGTCTGGAGTGTTGGTGTTCACCTGAGCAAAGACAAGCAGACGTCAGACATCCCTAATACCAACACCTCGTCGGACAGCAAGCCAGACTGGAGTGAGTTAATCAGCATTGGGTGTGATGTGTGCACTCTTACCCATTCTATGACCACCGGTGTAGTTTCTTTCACCCAGAGGATAAACTTTGTGATGTTTTCAGACATAAAGATGGCGGCTGTTTTGGCTGTTTCTAGACCTTGTTCCATGAGTGGCCCCAAAACCCGCACACACTCCGAATAATAATAAGGGGTATTTGTCTCCAACCAACTACAGAGGAAGCAGAGAAACACAAACGAGACACATTGTATGTTTGTTTGAGTGAAGAGCATTGTGTTGGCTGTTGGATTCAAAGGATTAATTGAGGAGAATGTTTCAGCTCAGGAGCCTTGTGTACTTCCAGATGCATAAAGTGTAACCCAAAGGCAGTAAACCACATAGTGAACAAACAGCTTTGTGAGCAGAGATATTAGCAGGAATGAATCAGAGACCTGATTCATACAGGCCTATTTTTACTGGGGGTAACAAGACAGGATGTACAAAAGTCAACCGAGCCAAAATGTAAAAAGAACCAGCTCATACCCGCAGCCCTGCTTTGAGTAGACTGTTATTTTGCTCCAGGCCTGCTGAGATACAGCCGTGACCCCTGAGGTGTGCAGATACCTTGCTGTGGCAGAATCTGCAACAGAAAACAAGCATCCAGTAAATGACAATATCTGACATAAACAGGAGGACGAAGGCTCACAATAAGTAAATATCACTCAGACGTACCTTTGATGGAGCCACGAGATCTGATGTCATGGGCGATGAAGCCAGCAGCGAACACAAGCAAAACCATGAGCAGTTTGGACCAGGGGAAACCGCGACCACGCATCTTTACCTGAAGATTCTACAGACATAACGCAGGCTTCAGCTACATTCAGATACATGCCTTATTTTACAGGGATTTCATTGAACACAGGATTAAAAAAAGCATGAGTTCAAACATGGTGACTGTGTCTAACCTGGCACAGGTCATTGCACTCCTGAAGGTCTTCAGATTCGATTGATCCTCTCATCTCCTCATTGGTCACTTTGAAAGACTGGATTGTCTCCTCCAGGTTCTTCCGCAGCTTAAAATGAAAAACGAAGGCGAGCTTTTACTTAAACATACAGATGTTCCACGTTGTACTGGTAATGTATTAATACAAGGCCTCTGACCACATCACAGGAGTCATACCTTTGGTGGCAGGATCTTCCAAGACTTCAATAAGTGGTTCAGCAGAAGACTGGCAAAGGAGACCCATTTCTTAGTATATAAATGATTGAAATCAGCACAGATTTTGAAAAGTGTATGGCTCACCTGGACTGGGGTAAGTGTTTGGTGTAGAGCTGCCTCCACACCCCTAGGCTCTGAACATCCACACACAAACACTCAGTCATACTGCTGAGCAGCTGCAAGAAACATACCACGGATAGATTAGATATTTATTTTGAAATATAATCATTATAATTGTCCTTTTCTGATAAACACAGCAATGTGTGTAGGTCCATGTGTGTGTCTCACCTCTCTCTTCATGTCGTCCGGACAGTGCGGTGTGGCTCTGGACAGAAATGATGGCAGGTATGTGTGTAATGTGCTCTCAGGCTTGGCTCCGAACGCAAGGACCTTCAGTCGAGGATACAAGCGCCTCAACTGCTCCTGCAGACTGAACAGACACGATGGAAAGAACTCACTGAGTTGTCGTCACAACAAAGAAACGCATAAATCTCCAATGCACCTCCAAAAGGCTTCAGAGCAGGTGTCAGCTTGTGGTTTAAGTTTCGCTGTTTGCATTTACCTAGATGACAGGGCATTCTTTGGCATGAAGGCAAAATCAAGTAGAGGAAAGAACTCTTTAGGACCCATGATGCCAAATCCCTTTGTCAGGTTTGCATGAAGTCTGGGACAAAGAAGAAGTTAGAAACTTATGTTAGAGGGATTCTTTGCATGAAAGTATCTCTATCTGCAAATTAGGGAAATAAAAACAACACTGAAGAATAGAGGCCAATATGCCATATAAAAAAGAAAAATGACATAATACATTTCTCCATTAGACTTACAGTAGAAGTCTCTCCAGGTAGGCGATGGCATATGAGGACAAGGACTTCACCCCCAGCACAGGAAGCATGGTGCCCAGCCACACTGAAGCACAAATCAAACTTGTCTTTTAGCAACTTTTACTATAGCCATTCAAAAAATAAACTTGAGTCAGCAGGACAAATAAAATGATTTAGGTTAGGTTCTGTAAGGAGAATGCAATGTGAATAATAGCAACCACTTCCTCTGCAGATCAGGTCTAACTCTGCAATATTAGTATAAACATTTTATACACATTTTAGTCTGGGGCAGGAACTCAAAAGTGGCCTGGGTTTACCCATCCAGTCTATCAAACACAAGCATACAAATATGAGGCATACTTGGATATTATGCAGCGAAACTGCCTCACAATGAGTCACTCATGTCTCTCCTTGCCTTCAGGAACATTCTCTGTAACCTCGGTTTGCAGATGAAGGTTGTTATATAATCTCCCAAGAATATTCATCCTCTCATGCCCACATGCAGCAGAATCACAGACTAACCAGCCAACAACCTGGAGCAGAAGCTTGGCTGCAACTGGATGTTATTGCTCAAATGTGCCCTGTTGCTTCAGTTACCCCAACACAGAATTTCTGTCATCACATCTTGTTTAGAAGTGGGTGAAAGTGTACACTGTCTACATGTCAGTATAAAAAGTACTTCTATTATTTGTTTGCCCTGGTGTTTTAATTTTAATTGTTTATTACCTCTTAGTCCCTGGCTGAGGTCATAAAATCCAGCTTGGCCCAGAGCCCACATGATAGTCAAACACTTCACTGGACGATTCTGAACTGATCGCAGTAACTCCAAATACTACAAAGGAAGGAAGAGAGACAGCGTTACAACACATATTGCACGATTATTGCAAAACACAAATCCAGCAGCGGGGCATTTGACAACTGAACTGAAATTTTCAGCCTGACAAAACAAATGTAGCAAATGGGGTAGGAATACATTCATACCAGAAAAGGGCAGGGAAGCAGTACTACTTGCCAGTGTACTGCAGGACTGAAGGTCACACACAGACACACTCACTCACCTCTGGCAGGTTTTGGGTAGCTATTCTTGGCTTGTCCTGCAGGATTGCCTGAATGCAAACTCTGTAGCCATGCAGAGGTTCTCCTGAAACAAGAAGAAAGAGCACTTTTTGTTTGTTCTTCAATAGACAAACTGTGACAATGTGCAAGTCAAACCATCATTTGAGGAAGAGTGCTGGAAGAAATGGTAACAAACGCTCCTTTCATAACAGAAGAAAAAAACAAAGACACATTAAAATCTGACCAGGATCTTCACTGGGATATTTTAAGGGGAAAAAAATAAATAAAAAAATAAAAAAAATCAACATTTCTAGATGTAAAAAAAAAACAAAAAAAGAAATCAGTCATAACATAATTGTTGATTTTGAAAAAGTTCTAGATTTGAGATAGATCAGAAACAGTCGCTTCCTGAATCTGTGCGATGACGACTACAGCAGTTGGCTTGCATGGATCCATTAACCACAGATTCTAACCATTTCCCGAAATTAAACTGAGCAGAACTGACGCTAACGAGACAGAACAATCAAGACAACATGTCCAAAAAGCTCCTGGGTTTACCTGACTGTCTGTCCAGCTCCCTGAGCATTGTGTAAACACAGTAGTCGAACAAATCTGGCAGAATGTTGTTGCAGCGTCCGATGAGGCCTTTAATCACGCCTCTTAGCTCTTTTCCTGTAAGGCAGTATGGGTAGTCTGGGACAAAAAGATGAACAGATGGTTATGAGTTATGGTGCCAAGATGTTACGCTGCACAGTGATGACGGACATATTTTAGACCATGTCAAAATAAAAGCCTGAGCTTCACTGACCATGAGCATAGCTGCTGAGCGTGGGCTCAGTCTCAGGTGCAGTTAAATGGAGGTTGAGGTATCCTGCCAGGTCTTTGACCCAAACTGAAGGGTTTTCTGGGAACAGGGTCTGACTGCGAGCCAGCTGCTGCTTCAGGTCCCCGACATCCAACTAAGGACAGAGGAGGAGAGCAGGAAAAAAAAAAAAATAAGTAACTAAAGCTGTGCTCTCAGACAGAACATCCATTAAGTGCTGCAGCATGTGATGGTTTGCTTTGAAGACGATACAATGAGGCTTTTTTCCTGTGTTGTACATTTCAAACCCTGAAAAAGAATCACTTTCACTAACATTCATGGTGATACATTTAGTTTAGAGCTACAATTTAAGCAGTAAATTTATTATCACCTTACATCACTGCAATAAACGATAATAAAAAAACAGCTTTACATAACATGCATTACTCACAGCTTTGAAGGCTTCCTCAAGGGTTTTGTGAGTTTCAGGTGTGACTGTATTGCTGGACTGTGATTTCTTGGATGGTTTACTTGATGAGGGCTTCTTGTTTTGAGGCTCTGCCGGTGGTGGAACCTGCTCCTTGTTCTGCTTCTTTCCCATCTTCTCGAAGCCATCATACAGAGTTTCTGACATCTTGATGGGAGCTGAAGGAAACACGGCAGAACTGGTTAGATAACTGTGCGTTTAAATGAAACACTTTGTCTGTCCTCCCCGTGTCCTGAAAATCAAGTCACTCCATGAAGACGTGCTATTTCCCTTCTCGGGTTGTTTACTCCCCTCACATTCAGCGACTTATCCCTCCCTCCAAGGCTTGCGTAATTAACCAAAGCAATATTCATGTAACACTCACAGAGGAATAGAGATAAGCACCAAGAGTATTCCAAGTATTCCCTGTGTGCTGCTTGTCAAGATACTTTTAAATATGCAATATACATTCACAGGTAACCACACTTATTGGAAATGTAAATGTTAAGTTCCTATTTGCTGATATTTTTTTGGATATTTCAAGTCAGAATGCATTTGTGGCTAGAAGAAAGAAGAATTAAATATTCCTTTTGTGCAGCATAACATCATAAAGAGAGGATATTATGGTGTCCAACCTGCAGTACCCTGTGTATTCTTTTATTTCCTAAACAATTACAGTACAACCCCTAAGTTGATATTCATGTTATTAAATCACCTCTGTATGTAACTTTAATAGCTACAAAGGAGTAGTAGCAGTAGTAGTAGTAGTAATTGTGGGTCCATACGACTGCACACAAGAATTCTCGTCAGACCCACCCGCCAACTTGAGCAGTAGTTGACAGAGGTCACCAGTTGTTCGCAGATCATTCTGCTGTACATGTTGCTGTGAAACCTAAATCTATATCTGGTTAGTGTGTGTCGGCAAAACACAGAGCTGTGACGCAAAGAGAAATATTTGTTAGATCATGCTCTCACTTCAATATACACTCACACCAGTCCTTCAACCTAAAAACACTGTAGTCTACTACAAACACCCACTTAAACTCCTCAAAGATTGTACACACTCAAGTCTAGTTGTCATCTGTGACTGTCTCTCAGGCGAACGTTCACACACAGCTGAGTCAGCACTGAAAGCTGAGATTGCGGAAATCTGACCAGGTATTCAAATATCTACAAGTGTCAGGAAGTGGGCTCTTTTCAAAAGGAGCTCCTCCTGACGTGTAAAGACATCTGCTACAGTAAGAGCAGCACCACGCAAAGCTGTACACCACAGGGATGTTAAAAAGAACAAATGACACTGTGAAACTATAACAAAGTACCATTTGTTTGTCCTTGATTTAACTGAATCCACTTGCATGGCTTGGCAAAATTTAAACAGGAAGAAAATACCCTCGTCATTGCCTCTTAGTCAAAGAGGA
>JAVQJX010127988.1:0-14580 GCA_036025115.1 Ambassis agassizii
ATCCCTTATTGCTAAAGTGTAACATTTAACAAGGATTGGATTTCATAGTTGGGTATAATATAGCACATTAAGTCAGAAAGTGTGTTTTAAAACTTGATGGTGTCGTGTTAAAGTGATAAACACATAAAAGACGTCACGGTTCCTCAGAGAGCAGCTCGTGTTGGTAAACCTCAAGCACACTAGATAAAACTGCAGCAAAACTTCGCCCACACTGAGAGCAAACACAGCGCTTAATGGCTCACCTGTCAGCTAAAAGACGCTGCAGAAGGCACACACGGCTTTAAACTTTCTGCTGTTTGGACTCTGTGTGAAGTAAAACGTGGATTAAGTTGAGACAAACTTACCTTAAAACTTTGTTATATTGTTCGGTGACGCTTCCTCCTCAGGGATCACACCCACTGGCACTGTGAGAACTTCCTGGCCTCCTATTGGCCGAGCAGAAATGAAAACGCGCTCTGATTGGTGGAATCCAGCACGCCGCCGGAGGAAAAAAATCGTGACGGGAAGGAAGTGTGTTTTTTTTTTTTTGCTGAGTGGACTTAAAAGTAGGACAAACGTATGAACGCGCATTATTGTCAATACTTTCATTACATGAATAATAACGATAGAAACCTATGATTCTATTTTAAAGTTAAAACAGACTAAAGTTTAAAGAAAAAAAAATCAGTCGAGGCCTGAGAGACAACAGGCTATCAAGTGACTAAAACCAGTGATACGGTAATTTAACACGGCCAGCAGTATTTAAGGCTACACCTTTTCTTCTCATTAAGAACAAAAGAATGCACACAAAAAATACATGAAAATAAAGAAATATTTCTGACAGCAGCATAACTATAAAACAAACTGTAGCAAGATTTTCTCACAGATTTCAGTGCTGGTAAATCTGACAAGGCCTCTCTAGTTAGGTCAATAAAAAGGATGGCATGACACTGTGAAACAATGCTGCTCAGCCACATGCACCACAGTCCCCAAAGGCTGTTAACTGCATGAATAACAACATGTTGCAATCTGAGCAAAAATACTTAATTTCTAATTTGCGTGAAATTAACACACATCTAATCAGAGTGAAACGCCTCAGCAGACGTCAGCACTGAGTTGGTAACTGGGTGTCGTTGGCAATTTTCAATTAAAACAAGAACATCTTTTCCAGGTTTATAGAGTAAGAACAGTGTTATAGTGAGGCTCAGATTTTATAACATGACTGCTGATCATTTTGGTTCAAGGTCAGGATCTGGCTTAGTGAAATGAAAAATGCATATAAGTTCAGTCCATATTCCAATACAAGGAACACATAATAAAGATGCCAACACTCATACAAATAACATGTATATTTATTCATAGTAGACAAAGGAAAAGTCATGAAACCCTGTACAGGTTGAAGTCTCTGCAGACTCACGGGAGCGTCTGTGGTTCACATGTTTGACAAATTTCAGGGTTTCTTTGTCTCTGTAGACGAGAGCGAGGGAATTGTCCTCTGGATACACCGTCAGAAGCTGTGACGAAGACAACAAATGAATCAATGTTCATGTTCACTTCAGGATTTCCCTCTTCTCAGCTAAAATATCCACATATACTAATCAAAACTCACCTCCTCATCCTCTTCATTTGCAACATAGCATGTCAAGCCGCCAAATTCTGACTGCCAGTCTATGAAAGACAGGTTACAATTTAACAATCACGACAGACATTAATATTAATAATAAACGTGTGTGTGTACCTTTGCAGCCAAAAGGTAAGAGCAGGTCCAGAGCGTACTCCGCCCGTGCAGCCTCTGCATCATGCAACAGAGTGTAGCTGCCATGAGACCATCGTCGCACTTCACCACTACATACAGGTGTGCTGAGCTCTGAAGAATACACACAGGTCACAACAAACAGCTGATACAAAGGGAAATGACTCACAATGACACACACACACCTTTCTTCCTGCCTGTGTTTTCTGATGTTGATGATTCTGTTGAAGACCCAGTGGCTCCTTCATCCTGTGTGTTCTCTCTCTCTTTCTCTTCATCATGATTATCATCATCATCATCATCAGCAGGACAGAGGTAGTGCAGACGAAGACCAGTGAAGTTGGAGAGAAGCAGGAAGAACGACTCTGAGCGAAGAAGCTCCCAACGAGCTCTCACACACTCAGGCAGGGAGTCTACAGAGGCTGCTTCATAGCATCTGAGAGTGCACATAAAATTCACCAGAGGTCACAGATACAGAGACCAAAAAAGACATCCAGTTAATCTGTCAAACATCACCCACCTCTTATTGGAAGGGCCTCTCTTCATCCACTGGATCTGAGCTAACTGCAGTGCTTCACTCACCTCCCTGAACTTCTCTTCCTGAAAACAAATGCTGTCAGTCTGCATTCTGCAGGAACAAGAAAAGAACAATAGAAACCTACCATGAGAAAGTCTTTGAGCTGAATTTCAGAAGTCTCTTCAAACTCCCCCTGAATCTGCTCTTGATAGGATATATCCAAGTAGAGTGGATTGACCCACTCAAGCAGCACGGTCTCCTGCCATCAACACACACACACACACACACAAATGTTTGTATAACCAGGAAGAGCACTGATCAGAGCATCTCACACTGATGTAAGTCCAGCCTGTCCATTGTCTCACCATGGAAACCCAGCCCTCTGATTTACAAGCTGTGATGACTTGACCTCATAACCAGCATAACAAATTTCAGCCATTTATGAGACCAGACCACACAGGCTGTTCTCCACTTGACATCAGTGAGTCTTAATGGATTTGCTCTAAGTTAAGGAGCTGCTGCTTCATGCGGCCCTCACAAAAATGACTTCACTCACATCTCTCGGTAAGTGTGGACACCTCGAGACAGGTGGCTCTATGTACCGTGGAGGACGTTCCAGAGAAGGTCCATGGAACCAGCCACTCAGAGACAGACGGCATTTGTCTTGTGACAAAACCTCTGACACCTGGAAACACACAGCACATAGACCAGATGAACAAAACCAGAGTAATCCATTTAAAATTGCAGCATTTATCTTTACCTGATGAAAGGAGACTGGAGAAACTTCAAAGAAGACAAGTGTGTTCAAGGAAGGCACAAGTGACTTCACTATACTCTGTGGTTGATAATTACCTGAAGGCACACAAGAAAAACACACTAATGTTGTATAAAAGCACAAAAATGCACACACAAGCCAAGATACTCACTGTCTGTTGTGTAAAGATCAAGGGTGCCCCCATCGCTGCTCTCCCACGGCGGCACAAGGTATAAAATAAAGGCAATGCGCCTCCCTTCCAATTCATCATCATGACACAACAGAACATCTGGAGAAAAGACAGAATGAGACATACCCTATTATATGAACTGGTTTAAAAATGCTTTTTCCTTGTCTCACCTGTGTATTCATATCTGGCGCAAGAAATATCCACTGTGGGCTCCAGCTCAACCCCCAGCAAGTCCCCGAGCCAGGAGCGGAAACGCCCAAACAGTGCCTCCCTAAAGACAGTGATACACAAGCATGTATACTTGGAATCTATTATGACACTGTTTACTGCCATTGACCTTTACTGTCATATAAAATAAAAAATTTGGTAACCCCACTCCCCACAGACAGTCTGTTTGACTGCCCGAAAGCCCACCGTGACATTTTGTTGTGATGTAAATAATAAATGATCGCACAGGGAGGCCATTATTGTGTACGTAATCGCAGTATTTATTCTCTAGGGCTTCTTCAGGAGGTTGTGGCTCCTCTCTAAACAAAGGCTGATATAATCTGATTGAAAAATCTGTGCATTATACCTCTACATAACTAAAGTCTGTACATTATTTTGCATACTGGGTTAATGTATGAGTCTTAAAGGGGCTGGGCTGCATTTTGTCTTCACACGCAGCTCATTTTCTCCCTGACTCATTCACCGACATCTTTTCTTGGCCACAGTTCAAACACTAGAACACAACCTCTTGGCAGATCAGGCTCTATAAAAGCCGTGTTTCTAGTCTGACAGTGTCACCATTTACACTGCTGTAATGACTTGATCAGTCCTGCATTTATGATCAGCACAAGAACTTGTTAAGGATTCACTCGTGTTCAAAGGTGAGCGGCTGGTTTGGTCACCAGTTAATAATAATTAATACTGACGTTCAGAGTCATCAAGACCAACTGAAAGAAATGCACTAATTTTAAGAAGCAGCTGTAACCTCTGGCTCCACCTGCTGGATGTGATTAATAAAGCTTTCTATCACATGATGGTCACCTTAAACATCTGCTAACATCAACCCAGCACCATCATACCTGTGAGATCTGCAGAAATTGGAAATAAAATTTCAAGGATTCCCAATTCAGCAGAAAACGGCTCACTGGCTTTTGGAGGAGGAAGAGGAGGAGGAGGAGGAGGAGGAGGGTTGTGAGTGAAGGAACATCCTGCAAGGTAACTGAATGAGCTGCTAACACAGACACAAAAATACAAGCTGTCTGTTACCTCAGTCCTGTGATATGTGGTTCTTTTCTCTTCTTCAAGTCATCTGACTGTATGACAACAACAAATAAAAACACAATAAGACAACAGGACAGATCAGCTGGAATGATGGACTGACTGTGTAGACAATCATCACCTGTTTGAACTTGTACAAATCATTTGACTTCTCATGGAAGCTGAGTTCCAGCAGCTCTTTCTGCAGGTTTTCCACAAAGGTTTCACTGCTGAGGAAGTTCTTGATGATACAGTGAGGAAAAGGGTGACAGTCCAACTCCAGATCACCTGCACGGCAATAACACGTTTATATGACTAAAAGCTGTCTGTCTAATGTGAGCTGTCAGAATACACTTATAAACAGCTGGATAAACACAGACTCAGTTCATTCTGCCCATGTTATAAAGCTTTTCATCTGTGTACAGTGAAAGCTAACAAAGTAAAACAGCTCCGATTTAGATTTGAAGTGCTATATGCATTGGCCGCTGTCTATTTTTGAGATAAATTAACTGCAGTTATAGAGGCCATACATGTTGTATTACACTGGCAGGAGCTTCTATTATTGTGTATTTGTTGTGTATTTTCATCAATAGAGAGGCTAAATGACAGAAACAGCTCTCTGTATAGTGTGTTGTCACATAATATAAACATTAGCGGACTAATACCACTGTGGAGCAGTTTGTGGCGCAGTTGGTTTTCTGCACTGACCCTGGCTGTAGTGAGTCTTCAGACTCCATGCCTCCTTCACGGCTGTCTTCAGCTGCTCCTCCTCCACAGCTGAACAAAGCTCCGCTCGCTCTCCGCTGCTCTTCCTCTTCTTCTTTCCCTTGTCTGTGTTGCTGCTCTTCTCCTGCGCTCTTTTGGAGGCCATTACTCACACTTTAAGCAGTGACAGGTTGAAACTTTACCTGTCACTGCGCTCACGTTGCTGACTGCGTGAACAAACAAAGCGTCGCGGTTTAATGACGTTACGGGGGGGTGGGGGACTGTTTGCCCCGAGCGCTGACTATCAGGAAATGGAAGGAATCTGATACCAATGACCAATGGCACTGCAGTGTTTAAAAACACACCAGACAGTGTTTGCATGTATATATACATAGCATAGCAACAAATCTATGAATTAATTATTAATTTCTGATCAATAAGCTCTAACATTACACAATATGTTAACAGTCACCCTGTGATCCTCGAGGGTGAGTGGCCTTGTGAAGCATGGGTTTAATATCATAATACTATATTCAGTAAGTGAGCCAGTTTAGTTTGAAATATGATCAGTGCTTACAGAAAACAGAAATGTTTCTGGCCCACACTGATGTGCAAGTTTACAAAAAGCAAAGGCAAACATGTTTTTTTGTGGGAGGATGAGCTGCAAGCAGAAAGCTGAAGAAAACTAAAGTAAAGATGTGAAAAAAAGTCATATGGACTGTTGAGACAAAGATTTTCAAAAATTAATTTGAAAAAGATGAAAATGTAAACTGCCATTCATATCTAGACACATTAAAAACCTTTGCAGCCCTAACTTGTCTACACTTGGTGCATTAATCTATCAAACTCAGTCCCAGACTCAGCCATCTAAGTGCTGCAGCACAGAAAGCCCATGAAGAATTACTCACGTTCTCTTTGTACTGTATAAAAACATACACAAAAACCGCTTTATTAAAAAGGAAAACACAGTACTGGTTACAGGTTAAAACATGAAACTCAATGTTTTTTTTGTTTTTTTTTTAATCAAACGTTAGCCTCTGAGAGGACATAAAATCTGATTTTCATCGCACTGGAATACAGACCTGCTTACTACAAAAGCTAGTAGTTTCTCAATATTAAAAAAACAAAACAAACAAAACAAAAATAAACGTAAGTGACAATTGACATTTCCTTCTTCAGTATAGACACCATTGCGGACTGTCAAAAATACTCAACAAGAGTTTGGTTTGTGAAAGTTGAACCAGAAGTGGTCTTTTTCATCACATCCAGACAGAGCTGCACTCACAGAGACAGCCACACACACTTCTGTTCACTCAGGTTAGTTGTAGATGAAGTTGAATCTGTGAAAGGAAATCATGACAATTACTATCAAAAAAAAAAAAATCTGACAACCTCAACAGCACACTAATCTTCATCCAGTACCATTTAAGTTCTCTTTGTTTCCTGCTCATTATAGTCGAGTTATACCTGTACTTATTAAGTCAATGTACTGACAAATAAAACATGTCCACTCATGTTTTAGGACATTGAATTTCAGATGAACCCAAGGTTCACTGCAGCAAAGTTAATCAAGTGGAAACACTGGTATTAATTAATGATGGAGCTGCTGTTGTGCATGTTGGATCGGTGCTGTGGGCCTACAGGGACCGTCAAAAGAACTGAGCAGGTGTTTATGCAGTTTGCTTCACCTGAGCACTGTCCCCTGTGGAAAAGAAAAAGACTTCAACATTACCTGCTCAGTAGCTGGGGTAGGCTGGAAATGATTGGTCCGTATCCAGGAGCGTTGTCATAGAGTTCAAACAATGGCGCAGCCACCAGTTTATAGTTCTTAGGAACAGCAAACAGGGCTGCAGAAACATCACAGGTTTCAAAACTTTAATACTTCTGTCCACCCTTTTTATTATTGGACTTGCAGTACGTAACATTTTGGCACACTGACCTTTTTCCTGCAGCTGAACAAGGAACAGCTTCTTATGCTCCTTAGGTTTGGTAATGTGAGCTGGAATATATGGGTACTGCAGAACAAACAGCTTCATGTTAGTTCAAATCATTACTTACTTAAATACAAAAAAAAAGATTCTATTTTTTAAAAACTCTTAAAAACATTTAATTATTTCAGCCATCTACAAACCTGTGGAGGCTCAAAGTTGGGGCGCCACCAGTTGCCGATACAGTCGTCAATCACCCAGTCCTGCTTCACCCCATCCTGCCGCCCAAGAATCTAACAGAAAAACCAAAAGTGAATATACACAATCTCCACAGTGACAAGACACTTAAACTGTGCTGTGATGTGGGAACCTCAGTCATCAGGCGCTTCAGACCTTCCACTTCATCTTCTCCAGGATTCAACTCTCCACCAGGCCTGCAGCAGAGAAGCAAACTGTCAGGAAACTGTGCAACACAAACCATCAACGCTCGTTCGTACAAAAGTCACTCACAGTTTGAAGAAAGTGGTTCCCAACTGCAGAAGTAACACATGAGGCAGCCTGTGCTCGTGGACGATTAGAACGCCCTCCACTGTCCTCCGCATGCCCATCTTGTCAAACTCCTCTCGCATGCGCTGAAACCTGGCTGCCACTGAGCTGTCCTTCTCATACAGGGGCTCCTTGGTGCCAAAGGTGTAATTAGTGAGAGGATATCTGAAACGAAAATATACAAAACATCTTTTTATAATTTAGCACAACAACAGATGAACACACTGGGAAACAATGGACAACGTAGTCTCAATCATTGACTGCTATTAAGAAAATATGACAATTTCAAACTACTAACTTTATTCAACCAAATATCCAAAATAGTTTTTAAATAATATGAAGCAAACAAACCAAATAGTTTTTTTTTTTAATAGTACCACCCTCTTAGTTATTTCAAATTCACACACAGGTATGCTAGTCGTTGTCTGAGGCATACGACTGTTGTGTATCTGCAGCTCTGCACAAACCACACAATAAGCTCGTTAAGTAAAGGGCAGGTGCACAGAGTGAGCCCCGCTACGTGTATTTTATTCCCCCCGGTCCTCGTGAACTCACAGGTTGATTGTCCTCTCCAGTGTGGGCGGTTTAGCAGGCCCGCTCATGTATTTGTTCCCAAACTGAACGGCACCACCGCGCGGCCAGCCGGCGGACGAGCGACTGGGAGGCACGACGGACATTTCTACAAACTGTTCCGTGAAGCTGAATCCTCCTGTAACTACAACTCCGACGGCAGTATCTAAATAGCTTGAGAAATCGAGAAGACGATCCACAACAATTTTTCCACCGCTGTTTCACACCACAGACCTCCTCTTCCGGGTGAAGGGCGCTTTTGAGGACGATGCCTGCGCCAGCGACACCTGCTGGTCTGGATGATAAACTACAGCTGCATTTTAAAAGGGGCCTAGTATATACAGTATATGTATTATAGTATACTGTATATATACTATATATAGTATATAGTCGGAGACAAGTTCCTTGAATCACCTACGTTTTTGAATTTGCACAGTGGGCTGTCATGTCACTGAATTTGCATGTTGTAGAGAAACACAGACAAAGGTGTTTCCCTGGTGGAGTGCTGCAATGTGAAATATTTTTTTCAAACTATTTTCCAACATCATAACTGGAAAACCAGCCTGATCATTACAATATATATAAAACAGCTCTTACGTAATGCATCTTATAAATGAATAAAATAATAATGTGTAGTCAATGGAACAAAAACAGTTGAACATACACTTTAGCTTGAGACGTGATCTTGGATATAGTTTTAAAACATTGCTAAGATGAACATGCTTGCTATTCTGCTCTTTGATGAGCACAAGACCACTGAGTTGTCTCCAAACAAAGACACCAAGTGTACTTCAGATCCATGTGGTCAATAATATGAGTGTTATGAGAGAAAATGTTTTCACACAGAAAAAAAAAGTGAAGACTCAGTCAACTGAATATTCCATTTAATAGTCATATCTATGTCTTTTATCCATCTATTGTAAACATGGTGTATTTTACCACAGTAGTTGCCTTATGGTACATAATCATACGTGCAATGCAAAATTTCAAACATAAGTTAAAAAAGGACAAAGACACTGCTGGATTTGTTGATAACATCACACCAAGGGGATCTCAGTTCTTTGGTCCAGTGGCCCACCGTGTTGTGGTGTGTTGCTGTGATACGGTGGTCCCTGTAGGAAGTGCCATGGATCGTCCCCCCACCCCACCCCTTTACCCTTTACTGTGGCCTCTTCTGCCTCTGTCACAGTAGTTGGTCCCAATTGTGGCAATATCTTCTGTTTTCTTACTCTTCACTCACTGACTCACTGACTGTTTCCTCTTGTTTTTGACCATCTGTTGTCACTCCTTCCTCATCATCTGTGGTTTCCTCATCCTCTTTCCCTGATGCAGGTGCAGCTGCGGTGTCTTCCTGCACTTCTTTACTTGTCACTTCCCTGCTGACCGCCATCATTTTTTCATTGTCACGGTCACTCTTCTTTTCACAATCAACACCTTTCTCCTTCTTCTCATCATCCACCTCTGTTACTTTTTGAACCACCTCAGCCTCTTCATCTGCTGTTGAGAAAGGAAAAAATCACAATTTAAGCATGCAGCTACATTAAAACAGAGAAAAGGTATCAAGCTCAGAGTGTACCTGTGCCTTTTTCTCCAGGCTGCTCTGTGCCACATTGTTCCTCGTGGGTTGTCTGTAAATCATTACCTTGTCCTGGACTATCATTAGAGGCTGTCGGACCAGTCGCATGGTGAGAAGTAGCACTTGAGTTATCAGGAGCGGGCAGGCTAGAGATAGGTGGTGTGAGGCTAGTGCTGACATTGTTGCAGGAAGGCAGATCTGAGTCAGCTATGAGAGGGGAGCTAATTGCAGCAGGAGCTACTGAACTATGAGTGGATGTTGTATGAGCATGGTTTAAACAGGTGGTGGTGGAAGTGGTGTCTGTAGGGTTTGTTTCTGTGGAAGAAGTAGAGGGAGTACAGATGTCTGTGGGGCCAGGCGTGGCACTGTGAATAATGGCAGATATATAGATGGAGGTCATGCATTCGCTGCTTGCCGGGCTGGTAGTTTCAGTAGCGGTTGAAGAGGTGGAGGTGGTGGAAGGAGGTGGGGGAGTAGAGATCGAGGTGGAGAGAGTGGTAACCGGGTTGTCACGTGAAGCTGAGGCTGTAATTATATCACTTGGAGATGTAGTCGTAGTGACTAACGAATGTGATGTTACAGAGCCAGTGCACGTGACTGACACGGGTTCATCACTAGCTTCAATAACTGAATTGATTGACGGCATTTGTGATGCTGTGCTGGTGGAGGCTGAAGGAGCTGTGGTGGTGACAGAAATAGCTGCATCACCACCAGCAGCTGGATCCAGAAGCCTATTCGGCTCTGGCAAAGTCAATTCAGCTGACAGATTTGTTGTTGTTGTTGTTGTGGAAACTGAACTTTCACTGCTGGGAGCGGAGACAGTTTCTGTGGTGGCAATGGAAGGTGTAGTTATTGTTTCTGGGGTGGCAGTGACAGAGAGGCTTGGAGTAATGGACTCTGCGGAGGTGGAGGTAACTGAGACGGAGGCGGGGGTTTCTGTAGGTGTAGTGGTGGTGGTTTGGAATGTAGAGGTTGGTGGTTTGGTGGGAGTGGAGCTAGTTTCAGGGATGGAGGTTTTGCTGTCAAGTGCAGTGTCATCCGTAGGTGTTGTAGCGGGGATAACAGAGTCAGTGCATATATCTGTGTCAGAGGGAGTTACAGTACTTGAAGGGGGGACTGGAGTGATGTTGGCTGAGTCGGAGATTGTCGGTACAGTAGGACCGGCGCTAGCAGTGATAGCTGGAGCTGGCAGAGCTGCAGCTGAGCTGAGTTTAGTGGGCGTGTTTGTCTCCGCTTCCTGTATTTGGGCTAACTCATTCTCAGGTGTGTTGCGGCCAGATGTTGTGGGAGGTGGACCTGGTTTGATAACAGGCTTTGGAAGCAAAGCAGGTTTCCCAGCTGCCTCGTGTGCTGACACACTTGCCCGAATTTGATGCCTTGTGTCTGAAGAAAAAAAAAAAGAAAAGAAAAGAAAAGAATGTTTTTTAATGTTTTAGCTTATATATATATTTGTGACGTCAGTGTTTTTACCTGATGACGCAGACATCGTTCGAGGTTTTGAGAAAGTCGGAGGTGGCTCAGGTTTGCTGTCAATGATAGTACCTGAGGCACAAAAGATCATTTACATCTTATTTTATCAGAGGAATTAATACCAAATGATGCCTCTATAATAAGTGGAGACCTCTGCTTGTCTTATCAGCGCAGTGCCTGAAACATTAAATCGTTTTAATGGGAAACTGATCCATGTCAAGAAGTCACCCCTTTTGATAGAAATCAGCCAACTTCAAATGTTTAATTTGCTTCATTAACACTAAACTGGAGCACTTTAATCACAGAGATAAAGAGACATACCTTCAGACTCTGCCTTTTTCATCTCTCCTTCTTGATTCTACAAGAATAAGAGGGATTTAAACACATGACTCCTACAGCACTCACGCCTCAGTTCGTACACACATATGTACACACCTGTGTCTCTCCAGGCTGCGGTTTGGAAACTCCAATGCGTTGAAGCATGAGATGGAGTTTCTGTTCAAAACTATGCTGGCCTTCTAATTGTTTCTGAAAACAGTGAAAACAGAGTGATGCTCGCTATTAAAGCTTTATGTCGTGTCTTTGTAGGGCAGGGCTTTCACTCTACTAGTACTCACCTTTGATGTGTTTCTGGCATTGGTGGCCCCTGCTCCTGCAGATCCAGAGAGCAGAATGAGAGACTGGGACTTCCCCTCTCTGAGAGCCCGGCGTGGAGGCACCGCCTCACCCCTCAGCGGCGGAGCGCCAGAGAGAGGTGTCTCCAGAGCAGCTGGCTCTCCAGTAACTGCACCTGGATGCTTCTCCTTTTCATTTTCCTTGTCATGCTCCTTCACTCGATCCTTCTCTTTCTCCTTCTCAGATCTGGCGGCCTCCCTGAGAGGGCGGATGAGATCAGCGATGGAGGCCTTTTTGGGACGGCCCTCGTGGCTTGTCTCTGATTTTAAACCGCGCTTCTTTTTGAGTGTAAAGAAGTCGCCGAGCTTCCTCCTGAGTGTTTTTGTTGGGGGCGGACAAGGGACAGAGCTGGCAGGTGCCACTTCATGTACTGTGATAGTCTCCTCATCTTCTTCTTTCCTGTACAAAGAGTATAAATCTAGGTCTATTCACCTGTAACAGCATTGTTATGCGGATTTAGAATGGAAAAAAAACATTTGAGGGGCTTATGTGCTACTCACGGTGTATCTGCAGGAAGTACTCTCTTAGTAAAGAACTCTTCAACTCCTTCATCCACTCGCCCCATGTGCTCAAGGACTTCATTTTCACTCTCAATTATAGTCTCCTAATTCACACACAAACAATCAAACAAACTGGTGATAAAGAGCAACTTGCATTGTATGTAACTTTGCATTACATAACCATCAACTCCAAAAACCCACACACTCTGCCTCTATAAGGTGTATTTTGGTTTGATTCTCTCATCCATTTATGCTACGAATCAGAGCCTCCTGGGAATCAGTTGCTCAGTAACCTACAATGGGGGGGCGTCGCTGGATTTTTACATGCAGAATGGAAGAAAGATAACTCATTTTGCCACCGTTGGTAATGTGATATGAAATTTGCAGCAATACAGAGCTGCATCATCCTGATCTTATTAACAATCTGTGCCCACCAAGTAGCAATGAAAGTCACTGCAGTACACAAATTTAGCAGAAGTCACCGTTACATGATATCCTATCGGGGGAATCGCTTGAATTTTGTCTCCCTGGCCATTTGTCTCTAAGGTACTATGTGTCTACAGCCTAACAGCTGTCTGACAACATGATCAGCTCAGTGCAAAATGGACGATCACACACACACACACACACACACACACTATGCATTTTCCTACAAGTGTGAAACATGGGAAAAAATACAACACCCTTAGTATTTTTCAGGGAGAGCAGGAGAAAAAGACCAAACTATCACCTGCTCTCACACAATCATCAGTCATCAGTGTGTTCCCCAAACAGCCGGTGACCGGTACGGCAAGACTGCCTTATTAAAGCAGGGACCAGGCATCTTTATAGCTCTCTCCTCCATCCTTCCCTTCCCCCTGCCTCTCCCCTCTGTACCCTATTACATCTCTCTCTCTCTTCCATTTTCTCTCACACAGACACCACCTTTCCTTCACACTCATGTTTAACAGAGCCTCTCTGATTCTCCTTCACAGTACCTGCAGTCTGCTGGGACGATAGTTCAGTTTTTGTCGGTGAGGTCTCGGTCTGCTCTGGGTGTAGTGCCTGAGAGCTGGTCCACCCAATGGCAGCTCCATTGGGGAGACACGGCACGCTGTTGCCGTGGAGCCTCTGTTGCCGTGGCTCTGTTGCTGAGGCACCGTTGCTAAGAGCACAGGCACCAGCAGTATGTAATGCCTCCACTGAGGTGGGAGGGGCCAGGCTGACTAGACTGACAGATCTGACAACAGAGCCTCGCCTTTCTCTGCCCCCTCCCCTCTGCAAGAGGAAAACCATGAGGGGGGAAAAAAAAAAAAGATGGTGATAAAATAAGATGAGGCACACAGACAGGGATAAAGTCACCACACTGACATTTGCTTCACCCATGAATCCTAAACCATTACATATTCAAGTAGCCTACACCAGTGTACTGTACTTCAAAGGTAAGAGCTGAATGAACAACATGTTCTACTGGTTATGTAACAAATAAATAATTTATTTTATATGCGGAAAAGATGCTGTAAGTGACTAGCTGGCCGGCAGATTCTTTTATCACAAAAAGACTGTACAAAGATACACACACGTAAATTTCAAAAGATCTCACCAGTGCTAGAGGAAACTGTCCTATAGTCCTGAGAGACTGTGATAATGAGCAGTAAGACTTGTTCATAAACCATAAAACAAGGCACACACCCACAGGCACTGATAGGTTGTACAGCTAATTCATCTGACAACATGTGTTGCAGGTTTCATGGGAATTCTGTTGCTGGGTTTGAATATCAAATATTCAAACTAAGATGTTTACATTGGCAAACATATACCGATAATGTTTCTTTTCTGTTTCTGTTGGGGAAAACATTTACATATTTCAGGGAAATGATATGAGAGCTGTTCCGCCCCTGATAGGCTAACTCTCAATTCAACACAACCAGACAGACATAATTTGTTTTTCACTTGTGAATCAGCTTCTCCACATGGAGTATTATGACATCAGCTATTTCTGAGCTCAGGTGCAGATATAATAGACCTGCAGTCATTAATTTAAAGCTAGAAGAAAGTAAATATGCACAAGTCTATCTTTCTTATGGGCCTTTAACTGTTGTAAATATTATTTGTTATTGTACACCAACCAGTTTGCACAAAAATTAACATATTATATTTCAGCTAATTACCATAGTAGTTTCATTGCTAAGT